>JAHWFP010043439.1:1062-12412 GCA_023313725.1 Lithobius niger | reverse complement strand
GGGGGGCACTGATGGCACTTTGGGTATTTCATTGGGGTCCATGGCTGGTTCGATTTTTACTGTTAAGAAAGACTTGTGTACCAAATTTATGTTTTCTGCAAAATGTTTGCAAAAATGTATTACTCCACTTAATGATTTCTGCCCAGTGCTCTCTAATAATAATTGCTCTGCCGATGCGAATACTACGGTAACATCAAAATCGTGTTCAAAAGGCCCTGATCGGTGTTAATACCTGCATTTTGAGCTGTACAAATTGAAAATTGGTTCACTGGTTCGATCTCTAGGTGAGAGCAAAGGTTCTAACCCATTTGGCTTTCCGTGTCAAGAATAATGTAGTTACATTAAAATAGCATGCGAAAGGCCCTAGGCCTTGTCCATACCTTCGTTTTAAGCTATAGAACTTGAAAATCGGTTCAGTGGTTCGATTTCCAGGCGAGGACAAAAAGTCCCAACAGCAACATTAATGATTTCTGGCCAGTGCTCTGCAATAATAATTGCTCTGCCGACGAGTATACTGCAGTCACATCAAAATCGGATTCAAAAGGCCTTGGTCGGTGTTAATACCTACATTTTAAGCTATACAAATTGAAAATCGGTTCATTGGTTCGATCTCTAGATGAGAGCAAAAGTTTTAGCCCATTTGGCTTTCCGTATCAAGAATATTGTAGTTACGTTAAAATAGCCTGCGAAAGGCCCTAGGCCTTGTCCATACCTACGTTTAAAGCTATAGAACTTGAAAATCGGTTCTGTGGTTCGATCTCCAGGTGAAGACAGAGTCCCAACAGCAACATTAATGATTTCTGGCCAGTGCTCTGCAATAATAATTGCTCTGCCGACGAGTACACTGCAGTCACATCAAAATCGGGTTCAAAAGGCCCTGGCCGGTGTTAATACCTACATTTTAAGCTATACAAATTGAAAATCGGTTCATTGGTTCGATCTCTAGATGAGAGCAAAAGTTTTAGCCCATTTGGCTTTCCGTGTCAAGAATATTGTAGTTACGTTAAAATAGCCTGCGAAAGGCCCTAGGCCTTGTCCAGACCTACGTTTTAAGCTATAGAACTTGAAAATCGGTTCAGTGGTTCGGTTTCCAGGTGAGGGCAAAGAGTCCCAACAACAACAACAACAACAACAACAACAACGGCAACAACAAGAAATGACCATGCTGTGGACGCCGAACGGTTTAATTGTTGTCATTAAAATTTGTAATGTGGCGAAATAGTTACGACACGACCCCAAATACCGAATTTCGTTCGTCTATGTCAATTCTAGGCGAGACTATAGGAGTTCAAAGTTTGACGTTTAACATGGAAGTTTATGCTGAGGCTTACATAAGGACCGCTACCACCGCGGTCCTTGATAAGCCATGATTCACAACACATAAAGTCGTGTTCGGTATGGGTTTACAATCTAATTTTACATTTTTTTTCCTGACGCTTATGCCCTTCTGAGTGATATCCCGCCCAGTCACAACAATATCACAACAATGAAAAACGGATAGTTGTTATAAATGGCCGGATTTTCATGCAAATGCGGGAATGCTGTTTGTTTTTGGTGTGGAATTGACCGTCTTCGCATAAGTATTGCAAAAAGCAATCTCCTCGAGCGCAGCAAGACGCGGCGGAATGAGCGATACGTACTAAATTACGTGTAAAAAATATATTGACACCAGTAAAGGGTGCCAAGAATATTATTACATCTGCATCTGCATCATTTCAACCAGCAATATTCGAGCATTAGTGTTTACGGAAAGTCATCAGCTGGTTCCCTCCTTATTTGTGCTAAAACACGAACAGGTTTGGGAACGAGTTAGTGTCTAGTGTAGGCCTAACTTACGTTCAAACCGTGGCGTTTCTGTTGATGTGTGGTTCATGGAGCTCGGCTGTGGTGGTGGTCACGTTTCTGAGGTTGCGCTGATTGAGTGATCGAAGCGAACGAAAATCAGCGTGTCATCAGACACAGCACTTTTTCTTAAACACTCGTAGCAAGTTGTAGGATAAATATTTATCCTGTAGTGGAAAAATGCGCACATTATTTGGATCAATTCCTTGAACATTTGTTTGATAACTTTTGCTGGGAGTGTCTGTCAGCACCATACAACAAGATATGGCAACAAGAGTTGCAACAAGAAATCTCCTCGAGCGCAGCGAGACGCGGCGGAATGAGCGAGCGACTCCGCTAGTCTAAACCATTAAAAACTTACGGTCGGTGTAAATATATGGGAAAGGTGTCAAAAGACAGGAAATTAATCCGGATTTCGCGTAGGCGTATTTTCGTAGTTCTAGGTAAAATTTTCCCCTCAAAAAAAGCGAAAAACCCCTTTGGACCATTGTTGAAATGAATTTTTCGAAGTTGATTGTTAGTTTCAGGATCCTGCTGTGCGTATGGTCCACAATTGTTGCACCACGTAGGAGGCGCGTGGTCCAGTAGTGTTGTCAGTACGATTACTGCTGGCAATGCTAACAGCCGTCATTCAAGAATGAGGCACGTGCAGCTCGCTGATGGGACGATTCTTGGAGTTCGAATTTAGATATTTCAAATACAAACTATCTATTTAGCCTTAAATTTAAGTACAATTACGTAAGGCTACAAAAAGGTTAATGCTAAATTAGGCCTATTTTAAACAAAATATATTGATAACAAAAAAGGGTGCCAGAAATATTCCAATTATGAAACAGCCACATTCGATCAATAGTGTGCTATTAGCTGGTGTCTCTACTCAGCAATAATCCAGCCTAATTGTGGTAAACACGAATAGTTTCTAGGTAAGATTTCGCCTTGCACGAAATCTTTATATTAGTCAAAAATTATAGGCGACGTGTGGTTGCTGTTTCAAAGCATCACGCGTAGCGGGGAAGAAGATGGCTTTTTATTAAAAGTTCTTAAAATATGTGAAACAAGGAAACCATGTAAATTCAGCAAAATTTATTTGAATAAAAAAACAATCTATACCAAAAGCGACACAAAGGAGTATGCATGATAAAATTACCAAGCATGTTTGTTCAAGCATGGAGCCACTCGCGTGCTACAGCGTTGAAACGTCCTTGCTGCGGGGATGGATAAGCTATCTTCAAGTCAAGGCCGACTGGAGAAGAAATCGCGTGTATCGCCTCCTGGCTCATTGTCAGTTTAGGTGCATGCTAGAAAGGGGATCGCTTCTACAAGCCAAGGCTGACTGGGTACAAATTGCATGCCTCGCCTCCTGGCTCAGTAACAGTTCAAACGCGTGCCGGAAAGGGAAAGCCTTCTTCAAACCAAGGCCGACTGGGCTACAAATCGCGTGTCTTATCTCCTGGCTCAAGGCCAGTTCATGCATGTGCCAGAAAGAAAATACCTTTATCGAGGCTTTGGTAAAATAAGATTCGGTGATGTTGAATTAATTGGCCTGGCCGGAGCCGGGAAACGAAACCCACATTCTCTCCCCAAGATGATCTTGTGACAAGGGATTGCATACAAAGATAAGTTACAACTTGTCCACTCATTATACGCTCCATTCAGTATATAAGACATTTTTTTATACGCTCCATTCAGTACACAACGGGAATCAGGTTGGATGAGGAAGGCTCATGATTCTTGCGCCACGTAGCACGCTTAGTCCTGTACTGTAGTCAGAGGTATTATGGCTGACAATCTGAACAAGAGGCGCATGTAGCTATTAGGTGGCCAGACTGTTGGAGTGATTTATGGTTACCATATCGTTTGTTTATGAACTGAGCCTAAGAAAAACGCGTACTACATTCTGATCATTTTCTTGATTGTTTTAGATGTGGAATGTCAGCATAAGAGTTGTAGCATAAAAGCTCCTCGAGCGTATTTTTCAAGCCAAGGCCGGGTGGGGTAGAAATCGCGTGTCTCACCTTCTGGCTCATTGGCAGTTTAGGCGCACGGCAGAAGGGGGCTGGTTTTCTAATTGGCGAAGCCGTTTTTTGTTTAGGTAATTTGTTTATGAACTGAAGCCTAAAAAAACGCGTACTACATTCTGATCATTTGCTTGATCGTTTTAGATGTGGAATGTCTGTCAGCAGCATAAGAGTTGTACCATGAAAGCTCCTCGAGCGTAGCGAGACGACGCGGAATGAGCGAGCGAAGCGAGCGACTCCGCTAGTCTACATCAGTAAGGACGCACGATGTGCGTGCGTGTGTGTGTGTTTGTACCTCTACTCCTCTAGAACCAAAGCACCTACAAAGATGGCAGTAGAACCAAACGAAAGATAATGAAATTCCGCACAGTGTAGGTCTATTTTCATTGCTGTTACTTGATATCATATCAAAAACCAAAACTGGTAAAAGGGGCCGCCAAGTTCCGAATGGTTCGGCCCTTCTAAGGAGTGATATCAACACACCAAAACATTCGCCAAGTTAATCGCACCGCTTAATAATTCGAAGGTTAAATGAAAACTAAAACATTGCTACTCTCGGTAGCAATGTTCAAGTTTTCATTTAACGTCCAAACTATTATTCGGTGCGATTAAGTTGTTTTGGTGTGTTGATATCACTCATTTGAAGGGCCAAACCATTCAGAACTTGGCGGCCTCTTTTACCAGTTTTGGTTTTTGATATGATACCACTCCTTTTTTTTTAATTGTGTATTGACTCAACTCCACTACCGTGCAGATGAGTAATAAAGTGCCACGTCAACCAGAAATTGGTTTTCAACAATTTGCTACTACCTTTTGCCTATAGGCCAAACCATTCACAACTTAGTCACCTCTTTATTGGCTTTTGGTTTGGTTTTAATTTTGTTGTAATTTTGTTGTAATTAGTTAGTTTTGGTGTGTTGATACTGACTCCTTTGAAAGGCCGAACCACTCTCAACTTGGTGGCATCTTCACCAGTTTTGGCTTTGTTTATTTTGCTTTGTTTTTACACTTGGTGAATTGGACGAGAATACAATTTCTTTGCAACGTTGTTTAGATTTATCGCGATACACTAGTGTGTGTCTGAGCACGCACGTCAGTATACACGTTGTCATTGTCCGAACTTTGGCCGACCAATGAGAGACGATGCCGACAAGACTATCAATGGTTATAACAATATTTTCGTACTTACGCGCCCTCCCACGCCATCCCTGTTACGCCCCCAGGCTCCAAACCATAAAAGGTACGCAGTTCGTATTGTAGTGCACCCATTCGTTCAATTTCATAGCTGGAAGCCTTCCCGTTGTCTGGGAATCGATGAATAATCACCCTATGGGAATTAACATGGGGATGAGCGGATTAGCTAGGTAGTTAGCTAGCTAGTAACACATTTTCAACGTTATTGAGGGGCAGATTTTGCATTGAAAGCAGCTTAGAGGCATTCCTACACCAGTTAATTTTTGTCAGGTGGGTCATTGCTCTCGATTTCAACACAATTTAAGCTGTTGTACCGCATTATTATTTTCCCCCAGGTACCTGAAATGTGCCCAACTATGCTTCAAGATATAAGACACTGATGCTATGGCGTCGCGCTACAATGGTTACAACCTCGACAGTTGAATTAATGTGATGTTTGTTGTGATGTTTGTTGCCTAACTTGGCGCGACACACCAGCGTGTGTCTAGATTATGCCCCTCAAATAAGCGATAGAACCTGAAAAACTAACGTCAAAGTTGTTCATGACGTCATAGTATGTTCATGACGTCATAGTTCGTTCATGAAAACCTCCTCGAGCGAAACGAGATGATCTTGAAAAGGATGCACGGGAAAAATAACCTAAAAGAACTTTGCATTTTGCAACACACCGTGCACATATAGATCTTAAAAACGGTTTTGTATATTACTGACTTGATGCATGGAAAAAACAGACCCGTAGATCTGGTTTTAAAAGGTGTCAAACATTCGTGTTTCTGAAGCACGGAGGTGCGTGGATTGAACGAGCAAAGCGAGCGATTTCCGCATAAAGTAAACCTTTTCAATGTGTGTCTCGCTTTGCTCTATCAATCTTTCATCTCTCACCTTCGTAGGAGATTACATCTGATGTTCTGTAGATGTTTCTTCAGGTGAGGGATCATCAGAAAGTGAAGTGATAAGACGCCCATGGAAAAATCTTTACTGAGCAGGGCGTAAAGAACAATAATCTTAAAATAAATAAAACAAGAAAACCCATATAAAGTGTATACTAACACAAATTACAAGTGACGTGTCGGTCTTGGTGGTTACATTGATACAGTCACGTTTCTGAGGAACTTTTTTTTTTTTTTTAGTAAGTAAGAAGTTTATTACGACGGCTCGAAGTTCATAGTGAACTTGTGTGTGCCGTATAAGGCAGGTACAGTATATGGCTCATGATAACAATAATATGGAGGTAAATATAGAACACATTATTTGTTGACAAGTACTATTTTGAACATAAATCCATAGTAGGAATCAGAAACAAAAGTAAACACAATGTAACAGTTTAAGTACAAAACAAAACCAAAAAATAATAATAATAATAATCACTAAATGCACATTCCACATTTATGTATATATCTATGTAAATACAACAATATTAATAAAAAAATTTTTTTTTTTAAATTAGACCGAGTGTTTATGTGGGCATTGCTTAATCGATTTCTTGATTAAGTAAGAAGTAGTCGAATAGTTTATTTTTAATCTCAGTTATCCCATCAATTTGGAGTAATTCAATAGGGATTTCATTAAATATAGAAGGAATTTTATATTTGTTTGTTCGTTTGCCATATTGGTTCTTGGCAAAAGGCACTTCATATCGATATGTGGTTTTCCTGAAATAATTATTCTTTATTGCTGAGCTTAATTTGTGGTCACAGTTAAAATAGTTTTTTAGAATTACAACGAAATCTCTAAGTTGTTTAATTTTGAGTATTTTTATTTTCCTGTATATTTGTTTAGATTTTAAATTTCCATATTCGTTAAAAAGAATTTTTACGATTCGGTTTTGCAGTTTTTGCAGTCTATTTATGTGGCAGTTAGCAGCAAATCCATATATTTCAATACCATATCTAATCAAGCTTTCAACCCAAGAATAATAGATCATTTTTTTGCTTTTTATGTTAAGGAGGTGTCTGATGTGATAGAGACTAGGCATAAGTTTACGTAAATTTTTGTGCAATTTTATCGATCTGCCTTTTGTAGGTCCATTGTGAGTCGATTTGGAATCCTAAATAAGTTGCTTCACTTACGTTTTTAATTTTAAAGCAGGTAGTATCACAGTTCCTTGTCGTACAGAATTTAGAGTGAAGGAAAATGTTTTTGACAGAAAACTTCGGAGTGTGCGGGGATTTGATAGTCATACAGACTGTTTTTTCTTCACTGATGAAGACTTCATTTGTTATGAACCAGGAGTTTATTAAGTCAAAATCATGTTGCAACATGGACAAAAGTTTATCATATTCATGATTACAAGCAAGGAGGAAAATATCATCTGCGAAAAGAAAAATGTCACAATTTGTAACAATTCTCTCAATATCATTTACGTAGATAAGGAAAAGTAAAGGACCCAGGACTGAACCTTGGGGGACCCCATGTTTAACATTTAGAAAGTCACTGTTTTCCTGGTTTATTCTGGTGCATGCCTTGCGATCGCCCATGTAGCTTTTCAGAATATAGAGTATCTTTCCACGTAGCCCAATGCGGTCACATTTACTAAACAGAATATCGTGGTCGATCGTATCGAAGGCTTTCTGTAGGTCAATTAAAATACCACCAGCCAGTTTTCCGTCATTTAATGCCTGAGAAACTATCTCGTTTATGGCTTTAAGTGGGTCACTTGTACTCATTTTACTTCTGAATCCAAATTGCCTAACGGACAACGACGAGTTTTTATTAAGGAATTTAGTAATTTTGTCTGCAAAGACCTTTTCAATTATCTTGTTAATTGTTGGTAGCAGTGAGATTGGACGGTAATTGTTCATATCAGATTTGGAACCTTTTTTGAAGATGGGTCTCAGCATCTGGCATTTTAAAGGTTGAGGCCATGTTTCCGTGTCAATAATTTTGTTTACGAGTTTAGAAATCAAAATTGCAGAGTTGAATTTGCTATTTAAGAAGTGTTTCAATTTGAAGCCATCAATGCCACATGAGTTTTTATTTTTCATATTTGTTAGAATAGAACAAACATCGTCAATAGTCGTGTGAACTATTCCCATTGTATTAGTATTAGATTTATTCGTTATAATCTTTTCCTGAAGTTTCCTTAATTTGTGTGTGTAGCTATTGTTTAATTGTGCGTTATTTTGCTTTAGGATGGCAAAGCGATTTTGGAAGGTTTTTTTCAGTTTTGGGACCTGGTTTGCAAAATTGACGTTAAAATCATTTCTTACTTTTTTTCTTTCAACTTTGTGAAAGGCTTTATTTAAAGACTCGTCAATATTTATTTTTCGACGGCCTAGAATTTTGTTCACATTTTCCCACATTTTTTTAGAGTCAGAACGACCCTCATCAAATAGCTTCTGAAAATGACTTTGCTTGGCTTCGTTTATTAATTTATTAACTTCAGTTTTCAGTTTCCTATATTCGTCTATTAAACCCAAATTGTTTGCTTTATTTGCGACAATTGATTTCCACAGATTGTTTTTTTCGTTTATTTTATTTATAATATTTGAGCGTATCCAGGGTTTTCTAGCTTTGTTATTTATTTCTTTTTTATGATTACTTAGAAATTTATTTTGACTATAAAAATTATTTATAATTTTGTGCACTTCGTCATAGGCTATATTCACATCATCAATCTCGTCCAGAAAACGCCAATCTTGTTCATTCATTAGTTTAATAATTTTAGTATCATCAAAAGAATAAGTTTCATTCTTCTCATTTTCCCCATCAGTGTGTTTGTTAACGACGTTTTCAATACTAAGTAGCGTAGGATAATGATCAGATATTTTTTTTTCCCAGACAAAGCCTGTAGAAGCACGAGAGTTTGATCTAACGGAGATATGATCGATACATGATTCTACCAACTTATTTTTTATAATTTCTTGTCTAGTGGGTATGTTGATTTTTTGAATAAGGCCGAAAGAAGCAAGCAGATTTTCGTAATTTTCGGTGGCGCTTTTGTCATGTTTAAGCTTAGCTGATCTCAAAATATCAATGTTTATATCACCCAATAAGACTAAATTCTCGATTTTCTTTTCTTCTTTTTTAAGTACTTGTTTTAGTTCATCAGTAAAGAGTTTTTTACTGGTATTTGGTTGTCTGTAAATAGCAAGTATAAGAATTTCAGAGTTCGATAATTTTAGTAAACTTCTCAGCCCATCATTCGTATCACATTTAAAATCAGATATTTCGTTCTCTAAATCTTTTCTAATGAAGGCTGCAAGACCTCCACCTCTAGTGGTGTCCTCTCTTGTAACAAAAGTGCTATCATAGTTATTCAAAAAATATAATTTAGTTTCATTGCTTTTTATACTGATTTCGGTGATGATGATTACATCCCATAAAATTTTGCTAGACTCGATCACTGAAGTAAATTCGCTCCAGTTTTTCCGTAAGCTTCTGATATTTATGTGAAGTATTTTAAGGTTTTGGCTACGTGAAAGTTCATTTATATTCAGTAGGCTATCATTAGATTTAATAATGTCAGTGCAAGAGGTATTGTCATTACAGGAATCCATTTCTAAAGGGTTTCTAGTTTCAAAAGGGGATTGGTAGTTGAGATAAAGTTGAGTGTCCATTTAAGAAGGAAATGGTTTATCAGTAAGTCAAAATCGCAAGCCTGTCATTTAGGGATGACGAGATTGCTGTCCCCTTCCTGACCCTCCTTGCCGGGGGGGGCAGGAGTTGTCACAGCAGCCGCCTGACCTCGACCTGTAGGAGGTGTGGCAGTTCGGCTATCAGAGGACAAGTTAAAAATATCGCTTTCAGAATGTATACAAATAGCTCTCGAGTTTTCATTGAATCTGACATAGACATTGTCTCGGGTGAACCACACGAATTTGTAGCCAAGCTGTTGGCGCATTGATTTCGCCAATCCCATCAATTTCCTGTTCTTTGGAGTTAAGTTCTCATTCAAGTAGACTGGCGTGGTATTAGAAAAAGAACGATTCACTACATTTGCAGTAAAAGTGGTCGTCTCACGTCTTGCGCTGATTGAGTGAGCGGAGCGAACGAAAATCAGAGTTTGTCATCAGAAACAGCGCTTTTCTGATAAATTGCTTGACTCCTTGGACGTAAACAAATAATATTGACCTTCTGTCGAGATAACCGATATCGCATACTGCACTCTAATAATTTGCTTGATCGTTTTTTTATGTGGAAGGTCTGGCTGTATCACAAGTGTTCCAGCAAGAAATCTCCTGGAGCGCAGCGAGACGACGCGGAATGAGCGAGCGACTCCACTAGTATGGCATTATAGATTCTCTACATTAGAAAATAAATTACAGGTTTATGGTTAACTAGCGGTAAAGCCCGAACTATAGTTTGTTCCACATTATGTTTTCAGAAAACTGACTAGATGACGACTCGTTTCCTTGCACTAACAGTGCAAAAACATGTGGAAATCACACTTGTAGACTCAACATAGTGACTATTAGACTTTACGAATGGGATGTTTACGGATTTTTTGCACTTGTACTAGAAGAAAACGTGGCGTCAAACAGTCAGTTTTCTGAAAACATAATGTGGAACAAAGTATAAGTTCCGGCGTTGAGTGGAGAATTGTTTTTTTTTTTTTTTTTTTTTATTTGTGTTGCTTTTCTCAAGTGTGTTCGCCATAACAGACGTGGTGGCATTGAAGCACTTACCGCACCGAGTGAATTTTACTTGGTCAATATTTCCTTGAAAACTACATTTTTCGTGAAGACTGAATGTACATCTGTTACTAATTTTAATCTGTTACTAATGTTAACTGTGAGCAAAGCTAAGTAACCATTTATCCGCCCCAGCAACAGATGGCGAAGAGGTGTTTGCCCAGATCCTCATTTGCCCAGATCCTCCAATGCCCGAACAAAGTTCGAGGAGAAGTGTGTGGTCTCAAATGCCCGAAAACAACTGGCCTTAATAACTATGCAGCATGACCAAGGCTCGTCTCTTCCCCTACTAAGTCACGTATCGTACAAAAATCTTTTTTTTAATCCTATCGGAAACCTGCTCCACCCCACCACCACCTCTCTCTTTGCTCTCTAGTCCCTGCTGCTCCTGCGTCACCCCACACACCGATCCTCTTTTCCGTACTGGCCGTCTCCGGCCTCCGCTCTCTTCCCCTCCCCCAAGAATCATGGGTCGCAAATATTCCAGCCCTAAGCAATCTTTTCGGGAAATAGGAAGAAACTGCAGCCGGGGAAATAACTGTGCCGAATTAATTACAATTAAGCGTCACTACGCGTAATACGTTTCACAACCACATTAAAGTACAATCTCTTCGCCACCAGTTTACAGCAGGAGGAGGAATGAACCCCCCCCACTCCCCCCCC
>JAHWFP010043438.1:2352-15005 GCA_023313725.1 Lithobius niger | reverse complement strand
TTTTCGTTATAGTACTAAAAATGGAGTGTAGTAGCAAATGTACATACCTATTTATGTTGGTTTTGCAATTGAGTGTACTATATTTCATAACAGTAGTTATGAAAAGTTGGTCATTATGTAAAAAAGGTATGGGTTATCAAAATTAACAGAGTGATGTGTGCGAGGTTAGATTAGCCGTATATTACGACTACAGTTTTAGCATGAGAATGTGTGAGTATGATGTCAACGTAGTGCATTTTTTAGGTCTATTAACAGTATACTAGTAACTACCATAGCAACAGATTAAATTAGAATTCAGCATGAATACAAACAAAAAAAAAGGTGCTAAAACATAGTGCTAAAAAATAGTGGTTCCTTGTTTTACAAATATAAGAGAGCAATTTAATTAGACTTGTTATGAAACGCACATTGATCCTAATCACTTCTGTTTATTTTAATTAGAACTATTATATCAGCAACATTAAAACTAGCATTTTAAACTTGAAACAAAGTTCACAGAATATACAGACTGAAGCAGCTCTGCTTCTAGTTATAGTGAAGCGTTTTTTCTACTTTGGTGAATAAAACTATTATTTTTTATGAATGCCTTAATACGACATTTGTGTTTATGAGAACCACTGTTGTAGCAGTTTAAATCTTAGAATAATTGTTATGCACTATTCTGTTGTACGTGTCGTGTCTGGCTATTCTAGCTGAATGGCCAGCACACACGAGGATGATCTCTCACCCCGAGTACCCTCGCACAACACCACCATCTGAAACACCACCTATGAAGGAATGGAGATGAAGATTTGTTGTATTTCAACCTAGTGTAATGGCGAAGCCACGCAACGACTTTTAATTATAATAATTCCAGGAAAACAATGCAACATTTGGGAATGCACGTCTCCACTATGAGAAGATTTGACGCCACGATCCACGCAATCACACTGATGATATCATTAAGACCGCACAGATCCTACCTATGTTATTATCGACAGATCTGCAAGTCGCTAGGCTAATAGTATACCACAGCGACTACACATATTGAGACTATCACTATTTCTTGCGAAATCTGAACATAGAATGATTTACCAAAACCTGCCCAGTATTCACCGAGTTGGCTAGTGTTCATTGGTTAAAGCCAAATCACACAAGATCTCGCACAAAGACTTACTACCACATTACGTGGTTTGTTTACAAACGACAGTCACGCTCATTCATACCAGCTTACTGTCAGAAACACTGATTGCTACAATGTATCCTCAACTTGGATTCTGAACGCTCTCTCCACTCAGCCATCAACAAAGTAGCAGACAAGCTAATGACGATAATTACATCAACTAGAAGGGTAAACGCTCAATCGGTTACACGCTCAAATACTGAAAATAGATTCGTTATCATTGTCAATTTTTTATTTGTTTTAGATAGCTTAGAGACGTTAAACTGAAAGTACGAGTTAAAGGGGAGCTACCGAACAACGAAACTAGGAATGGTTGTAATAGGCATGTGCGTCACATTATGTAATAAAGGATAGGACATAAAATTATGAATTTAGGTCCAAATCGTTAGCTTTACATTAAACATGAATGGGATATGACTTTGAAGACAATTTAATTCTGAACATTTACTGTACCAGTTTTTCAATTTGATCAGTGTGGTTCCGTTACAACAAAATAAACCCCGTTTGGTCACCATTTTCAACCAACATCTTGGATTTTTGACAACTTCCAGTGTTACAATGTTTGGCGATAATAATTAATTTTTTTTTATAAAACTTTATGAAAAACCTTCGCAAAAACTGGTCAATGTGTCTTCTTTGTCCTAGTTATAGTTTTTGCGGAATTTCCAAAATGGTGGTTAAATTTTCCAAAATGGTACACAAACCCCGTTACTAGAATTACGGGGGTGTGTTCCGGTTTCCACTTCAGTACTACCTATGCAACATATCCAAGAGGATTGTATGTTGTTTTCAGTGTAAAGGTCCAGGTCTTAATTTCACTGGAAAAGTTATGTACTATTCTAAAATGACAGACTAAACCTATACAAAAACAACTCGTCAATTGCATGAAACTGAAAGAAATCCGCGTAGCCTTACTTATTGTACTAATTTAAATGGTTAAAGTGATTGCAACTATTAGTCAATATACTTACTGACTGTCCTGCAATATGCGTGAAATGAATATGCTGACCGGATGACTCCAAGTTTGCAACTGGTACATTTGCCGTTGACACAGCCTTTATCGGGAAAACAATCTTCGTCCTTGGAACACCCTGGAAGATATCTAAAATATCACTGGGGGTGCATGGATGTTGGTTTTAAGTAAATAAAGATTGATTAAAAATTGTGACAACCTTTACTTAGACATAAAGACGTCATAAAGCTGCATTATAACTTCCATGTACCCAATTTATTGCATTATATAGCCAGCTTTACCTAGATAATAACTATTTGCTCCGATTTGTCTCCGATTTGTTGCATTGTTTGTCTATGTGTCGATTTGTCTTTGTGTTGCTCTGTTTGCGACGGGATTGGGTAGCTCCAGCAGCATGGAATTTGTAGTGGAATGCTTATTACAATTTTTTTTTATCAGTATCTTATTTACAATGACGTAAGGACGACAACGCTACTTTTATCTTCCATGTATTCCACATCCTGCATGGTGCTGGATTTTAGATAAAAACAGAGCATGCTGAGTAGTATGCACACTCTAAAACCCCCCTTCGAACATCGATGTAAAGGCAATCTGCTTACCCCATTTACTGCTCTATTTGGCTTTATCTAGATCTAAAAACGGATGTGCTGATTGGTCAAGCATTATGCCCAAGAGCAAGGACTGTGACGTAACAGGGAACTCCTGAATTCACGAAAATGAGAGGATTCCTTGTAGAGTCCAGTTATGGTGAAATGTGGATTATCTTTGAGGAAAGACTGAATGGGAGCAAGTAAATGAACCACTGCGGCGGGGTTTGAGCTCTTGGCCAATAAACGGCTAGACCCAACACCACAGCGTCCAATCTTGCTGGATGTACTACTGAAGGACGTAAACTGCTAACAGACTGAATTCATGCTGGATTGTGGTCCTGATAATAATTGGAACTTTTCATTAGTCTTAATTCTCTCAAAGACTTGACTAGCAAGAAGTTCGACGATTTTTCTAAGCCTTTCCAGTCATGGTATGAATTTTTGACGTCGTTTCACGGAATTTAAAGGGCCAAATTATCTAGAATTCTTTTATCACAAACTGGAACAATGATACCAAGAACCATCTGAGCCATTAAGATATTTCAGCAGATCTATTTCAGCGTTCTATGATAGATCCTAAGTGTGAAGAAACTTTAAAAGTGGAGAGACATCAAACATGTTACATCCCGGTTGTCACCAGCTTGTTTACGGTCGACGGTTTGAGTCACAACAACAGCTGGCTAGAGGGCCATTCTGACAGCATTCGGCAGCCGAATGGCGAACGGTACCGGAGTAAGCAACATCATAAAAATAGCCCAAGGGCTCGCATTGCCAGCTGCCGTTGATGTACCATTCATATCTGGCTAGGCTCGAATTTCGTGGCTCCGAAAACTCGGCCAATGGCAGCCTATCAGACAATGAAGTGGGCTTGACCTCACATATGTCACAGCAACATGTCACCACATCTAGCCGAGTATTACAAGCCGATCATTATCCAAACATATTCCTTCAGTTGTAAGACATCAAGGAAGAATATAAGTATGCAGGGGGTGGGGAAGGGAGGCATAAAAGTTAATTTGCAGAAGGAGATCGCTAACTAATTACCTAGTAAGCACACATCTACGTACGTTAACTTCCCAGTGTCGAGGCGGTGTTTTTGAGTAATGTTTCGATGTGATAACGCATGCGGGGTTTCGTTGTAGGGCGTGTGTGGACGGTGCACTTACAAGCAAAAATAATAAAAAAAAAAGAATCGTACATGGATGTGCGAAAGTTTGAGCCGCTGCTTCCGTGAATTATCTTTCATTTTCTAGTTGTACCTGCGAGGGGTTTGTGTTGCTCTGTTTGCGACGGGATTGGCTAGCTCCAGCAGAATGGAATTTGTAATGAGAACAAGCACCGTTGTCGTTGCCAGGCGCCATTGACGCGTTCATCGTTGCTGTACCGTTCACCGTGGGCTATCAGAATGGCCCTTTAGGAAGGAGGCAAAATAGGCAAATTCATAGTACAACAGCGAATTTGCAAGCCACCAATGCCAGCCAAGAAATCAGCAGAACCTAGTGTATTTAGAATACAACATTGATGCAGCCTAGAGATAAAACCAGTCGACGCCTGCTGAATCTACAACACCACTTGTTCCACATGGCTCTTAGCCAGTGTATATCCAAGAGGATTCTTCTGAAAAACCACCACGTAAATCTACAAAGCCAGAAGCCACTGGACTGTGACGAGATCAAAATTGCCTGAAACCAAGCAAAACAAACAGATCTTGCTATGAATGAGGGTCTTAGTAACATTTTCGTGCTAATCGACCTAATCTGGCACGAAAAATAATCGCCAAAAACGAGCGCGGACTGGGGTAAAAAGTGGATTTAACAGCTGGACACGTGCTGTTTGTCGACGTTGCTAATCTGGCCCCATGGGAAACGGTTTGACGAATAAACAGCGGTTGAAAGACACCCATTGTTGCCTGTCTTGATTGCAGACATCAAGGACAACGGCGTACTGGGTTCCGGAGTTCCAAACAGTGGCATCATTGACAATATGGCGGAATGATTGATAGCACAAAGCCATAAGTGTCGCATACAGGTATATGCGAAACGTTCTTGTTGGCTTGTGGCACAATCGAAGACCACTGGTTCAACCCAACGACCATTACTTAAGATAATAGCAAAAGGAAGAACTGGCGGACATTTTTTGTGTTACCAGGAGAGAAAGATGATCTAGTGTAAGGTCAAGATTTCATTTTACCTCGGGAATGGTAATAAACTTTAGACAAGGTGAATGACAAAACATTTGTGGCAATTTTTAACCATTTGCGAAGAAGGAAGATCTGAAAATTTTTTCTCTTTTCGACCAGGCGGCCAAGAATTGGACGCAAGCAGAAGAGCACATTAACAAGACACAATGCCTCGAGACACATTGCAGATAATTGAGAGAATGCCTCCGTAAATTTTAAAAGGTTCTTTCCTCCAAGCTTGAAGAACAAGTAAATACACACAAAGTTGGAGAAAGGCACGAAACCAATACAACTCCTGTTACAGCATTGAACCTCGGGACTCAATTCCTAACTGACTAAGTTGAACACTGGCTAGCTCAAGGAGTGATATCAAAAGGAGTCAGCCGTTGGGGAGCTTGTCCAGTTTTCGAGCAAAAAAGGGGAGGACCAGCCCACTCAAAGAGATTCTGCATTAGCTACGGAAAATTGATTCTGCATTTGAACAGATCAAGTGCAGGCACCCTAAACAGAATAGTTATCTCTACCTTCCTTCAGTTGCTTATGAGGAACCTTTTTCACAATGCCATACCTTTTGGTCTTAAACACAATAATGTGCTTGTGGCACATTCACTAAATTGGAGAAGGGACTAAGGGACTGGATGCATCCCATCGTGATACCATACCCAGTGGCAGATTTACGATTTTGCCACTTAGGGTTTATCACTTGTTTGAACAAAAAAAGAAATATTATAAATATAGCCTAAAAACTGTAGGCCTGAGCTGTTTTGCACCAACAACGGCGGTTAGAGCATGGCACCAAGCAGAAGTTGAAAAGAGTCATAACACGCAACACGGACGTTGTGAAGGTTGTTGCGCCTCATTCGAGATTTTCCACAAACTTGCTGACAACACTGAGTGCCGCCTACGTGGTGCAGCAATTATGAACCGTCCTTTGAACTCTATCCACTCAAAACCAAAACTGGTGTAAGAGAAGCTGCCAAGTTTCCAAAAAGGGTCGGCCTTTGAAAGTAGTGATATCATTCAACCAGGGAAATGCTGCGAAGGTTAACCCTATATATTAACCTGCCAACTTGGTGCATTGCCTCTTCTATTCTTTCATTGGTTCCGTATACTCTCGTCATTGTCTGGATCTCTCCCACCCCGCCATCCCAGCTACTAATTTTGAAACCTTTTCAACTGCGAAGGTATCTCTGGGGAAGAGGGGTAATATGTTTTAATTCAAATACATTGGGCTGCATAGTGCATAAGCTGAAAACCGTGTGTTTCTTTTCCATCTAGCAACTTAGCGAAACAAGAGTATGGTTCGCGATTAACATCAAACTGGTGGTAGATAAACGGGAATAGATTGGCATAATATGGTGTAATACTGATGTTGACTTTACACCATACTCGTGTTTTGCTAAATTGCTCGATGGAAAAGAAATGCACGGAAAGTATAAGCGATGCCGGAGCCAACCACCACGAACCACACATCACTTGTAATTTGTGTTAGTAGTTTAGTATTTTACTTTACATAAAGTTTTAAAATGTACAGCGTACAAAAATAAGGAAATCGTTCTTTTTCATTTTGCATATATCCAAACAACCTATAGAGCAGTGACACGACGTAGTATTATTGTATATAACTCTATGCTAGAGCCTTAATGGGTTAGCTGCAAGGAGCACTGCAGAGAGAAACAAAAGGGCGTCATACTGAAGCCGAAGCTGTGAAGAGCGATTTCTTAGCCCTAAAACGCGCAATTTTTGTTGTTGGAGAAAACAACGTTATTTTTAGCCTAAGAAATCCGCTCTTCCGTTGTTTTTCCCTCCATTTTTATGTAGTGCACCTTGTAGTTATGCCCTCCAAAACCCATATTGGTGCCAATCTGGTGCCAATATGGCGGCAAATGTCACTGCTCTATTAATTTTGGAAAAAAATGGTTGCGAAGTGTGGTCTTGCAAAATGGATGGTTCCGCACTATTCCGCCGAGATGTTCATTGTTTCGGTAGCTTTCAGAATTAGCGAAACTTCAATTTTATTATAACACTAGCTTAAAACGAACACAAGCTGCTCCTTCAACTCCGCAGGACAACTGAAAACTTTACCCACGATCGATTTTAAGGCACTTAATTGCAAGGCCATGCATCCGTGCAAGCCTCATTCTAAGACCTCATTCGATTGGAGAAAAAAACCAGTAGCTGGATTGCAACTAATTCAATTTAATGACCATGCATTATTATGGGTTACAACTAAAAGCATCTTAAACACTTTGTAGGTAGGTGCAGCATAAAGTGGTGTACCAGTATTTCGAGGGCAGTGGCGATTTCGGACAATTTTTAGACAGTGGTTCTAAAACACACGTACACAATTAAAATTCACTGTCAGATTTAAGTTTTCATACCGCACAGTCAGTAATAATATTCATGGATGGGTGGGTATACACGTATAAATTCCCATTATCTTCAATGGGTAAACAGCTAGTCGAACGAATGACAAAGGTGATAATTATTTAACCCATAAATATACAGGCCGATTTACTTACTATCGTCACTAGTGACTTCACAGCTTTCAAGTTTTCCGGTACTTTGGCTGTAAACTGGTACCCCATTTTCGCAAACACATTGTCCATATTTGCACAAAGCTCCTTCAACTATTCCACAGTCAAAAATGTTGTGACAGTAATCTAAAAATATTCAGAAAATAAATATTTGAGAAATGGAAAATGCCAGCCCTCACTGGTAAAGTGTTAATTAAAATTTCAGGGATAGCTAAAACAGGGAGCATTTATGCTCAAAAAATTAGTACGGGGTGACAAAGTTCGTCATTTTAACTCTCATTCAGTGTAGCCATTCGTAAATACCCTTGCGCAGATTGCTACATAAAAAGTGAAACTTTTTTTTAGTACCTCTGCAATACCCACTTTCGTACACGCAGGTTTAAAGCGGTGGGACGTGCCACTTTACCCCCCAAAGGGAAGAAGAGGAAAAAGGGGTTCTATATGGAACGCATTCCTTAATCAAAGATAGGACCCGCTTTCCTACACACTAGTTTAAAACGGTGGGACTGCCACTTTACCACAACAGGAGAAGACGTAAAAGGGGTTCCGCGTCAAGCGCATTCCTTAATCAGAGGTGGGACCCACTTCCCACATGCTGGTTTAAAGCGGTGGGACGTGCCACTTTACCCCAAAGGGAGAGCGCGTGAAGCATATTCCTAACTCGAAGGTGGGACCTACTTTCCAATATGCTGGCTTGAAGTCGTGGGGCATTCCACTTTACCCCAAAGGGAGAAGAAGAAAATAGAGTTTCGCATGAAGCGCATTCCTTAATCGAAGGTGGGACCTATTTCCAATATGCTGGCTTGAAGTCGTGGGGCATTCCACTTTACCCCAAAGGGAGAAGAAGAAAATGGAGTTCTGCATGAAGCGCATCGTGGGGCATTCCACTTTACCCCAAAGGGAGAAGAAGAAAATGGAGTTCCGCATGAAGCGCATCGTGGGGCATTCCACTTTACCCCAAAGGGAGAAGAAGAAAATAGAGTTTCGCATGAAGCGCATTCCTTAATCGAAGGTGGGACCTATTTCCAATATGCTGGCTTGAAGTCGTGGGGCATTCCACTTTACCCCAAAGGGAGAAGAAGAAAATGGAGTTTCACATGAAGCGCATTCCTTAATGGAAGGTGGGACCTACTTTCCAATATGCTGGCTTGAAGTCGTGTGGCATTCCACTTTACCCCAAAGGGAGAAGAAGAAAATGGAGTTTCACATGAAGCGCATTCCTTAATGGAAGGTGGGACCTATTTCCAATATGCTGGCTTGAAGTCGTGGGGCATTCCACTTTACCCCAAAGGGAGAAGAAGAAAATGGAGTTCTGCATGAAGCGCATTCCTTAATCGAAGGTTGGACCGACTTTCCTATATGATTGTTTAAAGCGGCGGGACGTGCCACTTTACCCCAAAATGAGAAGGGCGCATTCTCCCCTCTTGTAAACACGTACTAGATTTGAGGCGTCTTTCAAAGTACATTGCTAAGATATGCTTTCTATATTAGCCAGTGAATATTGCATTATTGCCATTGAAGGACAATGACACGCAAAAGAGCCTGTATTCTGTAAGGTTTTTATGGCGTATTTTAGGAGTACAGTAGCACTGCCTACGTAAAATTTCCCAACAACAGTAAATCACACCATACAAAATTTAGTTTTTCTTATTAGCACATTTTTCTGACAAATCTAACGTTCGTTGTCATGAACAAATTATCTCCATACTTTTTTCGGACGATGGACAAACAAGTCCAAAGGTATTTAAAAAAAAAAAAACAGAACCCAAAACTGCCTGTGGCATGCTTATATTAGCATGCTAGACGTGATTGAAAAAATCATGCCGACAGATCTCTCGCCTTTCTGACCTATCACAATAGTTCGGTTTCTTTCACCATGCGTTCGTAAAAGTTGTTGCACTGATGGTTCAACCAATCGAAAAAAAAGCCGTTAAAGCATGGATAAGTGAAAAAGCTAAGTCGCCTACCTTTCATGGGCCAAAGGAATTCCTTTAATAGGACTTAATCAACTCGGTCTACTTATTTTTAAAAGGTTAAACGACTATACCTTTAAGGCGCTAATGGTCTTCCCTTTTAATGTGACTTATTCTAGTGAACAAATTTATTTCTTTATTGCACCATTAATATGCTAACAGTTCATTATGCGGATAACGTAATTCTTAAAATGCTCTTTCAACATTGTCTTCTTTTAATGGGCCAATATATGTTTTTTTACTGCCTTACCAACTTGGAGGACTTAATGTATTCATTAAGTTCAGTTGAATTCTTTAGTTATAAATAAAGTTACTTTGATTAGTTTAGGAATAAGTTTCAAATAAATGGTGTATGTAAAGCTGGCCATGCATATTACCTGGAATTTAAGGAAGTTTGTGCAGCACATTCAAATAAGATTTTAATCAACTACATTAATTTGTGTAGTGGACAACTTAAGATTCTAGTACAAAAGTAGGTTCGATCCTCGTCACTGGTCCTAGATATTTTTAGTGAGGCACAGTGCAAAGCAGGATTCTGTGCAAAGCTGTCTCTTGCATCCTCTACCCGTTCATTTAAAATTAGCAAAGTTGGGAAAGGGGTTTTGGAAATACTGACTCTCAAAAGATAAACAAAAGAAAGAATAAATCATGAACACAGCAATGATCTTAAAATCTCACTTAACCTAGTAACGGCTCAGTATCGTTCTCATAACTCTTCATGAAATGAAAGGCAAGACACGTTACATAGGCACTAAATCAACCATCAGATTAATCGGACATTATGCTACTAATACATTAATCAAGACACTTAATTTTTGATACCTGAAACACTCGTAACACTGGTTAACTGATGGTAAAAGAAGATACAGAAATTTAACAAAAACACCAACCTTCACGGCTAAGTTTGACATGGCAACATGAGTAACATGGGGTAACAATAGAAACATGGGTTGCTTTAACTGCTATTATATAGTTTGGTACAACCCGCTCTCTGAAAGACGCTGTGTTCTGACCAGCACCGCCAAGCAGAACAGTTTGTGTTGCGGCAGTACAATACTTTGCACATATGTTCTGTGGCTGCACAAATTGTGTACTGTTGGTACACAACTCGTGTTAGCTGTGCTGGTACACAGCGTCTTCAGAGAGTAGGAATTAGCGTCATCAGATTTAGGTTATTAGCACTAAATAGGACGAAAAACCAACGGCTCAACAAGTGTTAAATAAATACAGATACAAACCTATTTACGTTGCCTTTTGCACTTTAAATACTGAATACTATTCAAGTCCAAAAGGCAACGTAAATAGGTTTGCGTCTGTGTTTAATTTTTAGCACTCGAAAAATGTTGAATCAATGCGTAGGATCGTCCATTTGCCAGCTAGGATTGAGCCAACCGCTTGGTGCAAACGATGGCTCATTGATCTACCATTGGCACAGACATGCTGAGCCCACTATTTGCCAAAAATCCAATGATATTGTGACTGCTTTAAGTTCCCATTAACGGGGTTGTGGCCCTTGTGGGGATGTGGACTGCGTCACAAGTATACTATTTGAATACAGTTTCCAAGTTTCAGAGCCTCCTTTTCACTTTTTTATTCAAGTTCGAGAGGGGTAATCCTCCAATCTTGAAATTGTAAAAAAAAACATTTTTAAACGATTTATCATGACTTGTGCTTATTCCATACTAGTAAAGACCGTTTGAGCACCACCAGAAACGCATATAGATTTTGAAGCCACGGGATGAAAGGCGGTTTGGTGGTTCCATGTCTCGACTCCTATCTACGTAACCTTGTAAAGTTAAGTCGTTCGTGTACAGATGGCACTGCGCAGTAAAAATTTGTGCATTTTCTGAGCACTGAAGAAAACACCCTTGAGATGGCCTTTCATTCAGGCGCTTTGCTCATACATTACACTGACTGCGAGAACTTAAAGAGGGAGTGCAACCCCTTTGTTATCGCAATTCTGACTACTAGATGGCGTTAGCATCTACAACGTATTTCAGTTATGATCTTATTTCCACTTTTTCTCAGTTATTTTCCAACGGAATAGTGTCAATCTTGTTTCTAATGAAAGAGAATTGTCTTGTCTAGAGAGGTGTGGAGCCAAAATTATCTAATATATATTTTTGCACTTTGGAACAATATTTTAAGGTTGGCTGATTGAAAGATAAATAAAATCTGTAAACGTGATTGCCATCCAATATCTAGGAATTAAATCCTTTTCCTCATTAAAAAAGTGTTACTAATTTAAAATTAAATAACAAAATACCATAATATGCAGGTGTTGTTTGAAAAAATCATACCTACTCTAATCGGATTCGAACGCAGAACTGGTGTTAAATGTGACGAAGCATGTTGACAAAGAAGGGGTGGATAGCAGTTCCAACACTCGTCAGATCCGTGCGTTCGGAAATCTGAGCAAAATGACGTGTCACACGCGGTCGACGTAAAACTGTCCTTAGTATTGCAGTTACACGTCATTGTGCTTCCAAATATTGACTTAGATTGCGCTCCATTGCTCCAATATACTGCACCCAACCTAATATACATTAACAAATTATAAATCGACAAAAATATATGTCTAGCATTTGTAACACAGGTAGTCTAGTGTAATCGGATTAGAACGAAAAAGTGAGTATGAGGCAGGATGTTCTACAAATCACAAAATGGGAGAGTAGTAGTCCCATATATCAATTACACAATTCCCGCGGCTCTTTTAGCGTGAGTGGCTTTTGCGATCCTTTTTAGACGATATGGTTTTATTTGTCCTTTTTTCATCGCGTTTTTATTTCCGTTCTCATTTTTCCTGCGATATTTTGCTCTGTAGTTCATTCTCCCTGGTGTCAGGGACAACTCAATATTTCCGAAAGGGGGGGGGGGGGGGTCAAATGTGTGATCGGATTTCGGCAAAACGGGTATTCCCGTTTCGCCGACTCCTGTTTTGGAAAATATGTATTTTCAAATCAAATTACGTGCCTCGCTCATCAGAAACTGCAGTTAATTACAAAGTCCTTCCAGTTAGGAAACGCTTCTTTAACTTCAGCAATATTACATTTTTATAGAGTATTTTGATTCTGCGAAATGAGTTTCGGCGAAACGGGAATTCCCTTTTCGCCGAATTTTAATCAGTGCTGAACTTTCGGTGAAATGGAAAGACATAGTATGGCCCACAACGTTTCGATGCCCCGCTCTCCGATCCAAGGCCCCCATTTCCCCTTCCCCACATTCAAGTGAAAAAAGCA
>JAHWFP010043422.1:1290-11469 GCA_023313725.1 Lithobius niger | reverse complement strand
CGCTCGTTCTGCGGAAAAGGCAATTACCGTATCGCGTGATTTAATCCATGAAGATTGAGTCTATTGATTTTATTTCCATTCTTTTTTAGTGTTTCCTGAAATCCGGAGATAGCTTAAAATATGAGCAGAAAACTCATATAACACTTAAAAGGTTTTGCAACTTGAACCATCTTTAGCCCCTAGCAAAATGATAAATTCTTCCTTTCTTCTTGCCTACCACCCCTCCCCTCCCCCCTCAGAATTTATCCCCGTCCCCTTCCCCACCACCACTGCAAATCACCATCCCGATTCAGTCTCTACGGTCGCCTCTTATTTAAATTATTTCGCAGAAAACCACTTAAAGTCGTAAGAAGGTGTTGGATGTAAAATGATAATCAAACTGATACCGTAAATCCTGTTCGTATAAAACCGAGCAATCCCGATAACTTTTTGAGCCTAAGACCCCGAATCTTTTAACGAAAAAAAAAATATGTAGACTGGACATCCTACACATGGACAATGTTAATTCTCTGGTAAATATCCATCAACGGTATAGCTAAAATCCTGCGTAATGTACATTTGCGCTGCTAGAGGGTGTTAACCTGCTACTGCATGAATTAACCAGGCAGCTTAAATGCCTTGTGTCAGTCGACGGATTTGAACTGGCGTGTCCTTGAAACGACGACACCAACCAATGGTGTCGCTTCGGGTCCCCGGTCATCCTTCCTAGAGCGCGCGCCATGACTTATAGCCCAGTAACTTTCGGTTAGATTTAGCCAAAACATGGAATTAATTCAAAGAAAGCTGAAAGCTGGCACTATATAAGTAGCTACCAGTGGGGTATGAAACATACTAAAAGTCCCCTGGGCTAAGAAGGTTGCTTCCTCCGGTAAATTCGAAAAAGGCCGTAAGTGACATATGGCATCCACACATGGAGTACGGTTGAATTGGTATGGATGCACATGAAGGGTAACTGGAAAGAAATAGCAAGTCCAAACCCTCCCTCCTGAGGGGGTGATTACGTCCCCACCCCTCCCCTGAATAAAATTTTTTTGGGGCTGTAACTCGTTAGCCAACAACAAATCAAAAGCATAATGTGAAGCAAGAACTTTTAGCATACAATTCTGAACAGGAAAGGTGATACACGTCTTTTACGTAAAAGCAACCCTTGAAACCCAAAATCGTATTTAAAGTATCTAGTCTATATTTCGCTTAGGAGCAGACTTAATGATGATGATGAGGGATCATGATTAAACAAACGAAGCTTCAACAATCAGCAAGAGAACGAGCGGGCTCATTCTTGCCACGGTAGCAACGACCAAGTGGTTCTATACGACGGGCCAGGGCTGTTCACCGTGACGACATAATTCCTTATATGGTAACGCGTTATCGGTTACCAGCGCCAGTCGAATGTTCGCACATCATGCTGGGAGACCAGTCTCACTCAAGAAGGCTGCGTTTCAATCAACATGGCGTTCCTTAATACGAGTATTCGAGCGAGTAAATCAACGGTCGGAAAGAAGGGCAAAATTCTTCGTAGTCAAGCCAGGGACATCGTATGGAATGTCTGCAGATTTTTTGAACAACAAGGCATCTTCACTGCTAAGGCTGATGTTGAAGTACAGACTGGATTAGCGACCGGTGTGTCATAACCAAGGCCAGCTGAGATAGTAGCTGCATTCCTGGCACCACTCCAGGAACGCAGCTCCTATCTCAGCTGGCCTTGGTAGTAATAGTGTCTTCATTCTTTGCTGTTAGAACCCATTCGATTTAACACAATATACCGGGTGAGGCCATAAGGCACTGCGGGATTTTCAGACCCGAAATGCAAAGTCTGCGGAAAAGACCCTGTCACGTACGGCACAGGTCGGAACAGGAAATGTGTGAAGGAATTCGGTCGAATTGAGAGAAGATTTAATATAACCTCGATATGCATTGATGATCTAGAATCGTCTGCCGATCTCATCAAACCACTCACTCATCTCATCTTTATGAGTTCCGTCAAGTATCGTATGAAAATGTCAGAGTTGTTTGAAATTGCTGTCTCGCCACTTATGAACATTTTTATTTTTAACTTCTGCTATTGAGTGATGGCGTCGTAAACAAAAATAAGAAATCAGTAGGGGAAAAGGCGTTATTATGCATCCGACAAACGGAAATGGGCATACATACTTGCACACACACACCGTAAGTGATGTCATACAATGTCACCCCCAAAAGTTGCACCTTCGTGACAAAAAATGACGTCACTTCCTGTCACGTGACCCCCATGAAAACTGGTAGTGACGTCATTTTCCAAGATAGCGACCCCATGAAAACTGGAAGTGACAAGTGACGTCATTTTCTCACTTTCTGTCACGTCACCTCTGATGATGTGACTTCCGACATCAAAGGTCAAGGTCATGGTTGAAGATCAACAATGTCAAAGGTCATGGATCAAAGTCAAAGGTCAAGATCACAGATCAAGGTCACCAGTCATCAACTCACACTCACAGTCTCTCCTTGCAACCCAAACCATGTAAATTCTACCCCCATCAGACCATGTTAATTCTACCAAATTCCAAGTAAAACCCATGTTCGCCGCAGGGACTCACCCTCTACAACTCAGGCCACCTGAATCACCGGAAATGACGTCAACCTCAGTTTGTGAATGCGCGACCTCGCTCTGTTCGCAGGTAAATTCATCATGAGTCTGTTCCACCTTATCCTCGAGGTGACACTCTACAGGTCCACTCCATCATGCGAGCTCACGCCCTCTTATCTAATTCTCTAGTTTGAATGTTTACTACGTGTTCTTTCATTACGATGTGAAAAAATAATTTTGTTAAAAGTAATTTTATTGATATCCAACAAAACTACGTCGTGTTAAAACCAATCAACCATGCAAAATTTCCAAAAGGCTTACGTTTCGATGTATATTCCTCTCTTCATCGTTACTTATAACATCTCGTGTCTCCAACTCTGCTAGATTTTCCATAATTTCCTCTTCACAATCATATTCACCCCCAACGATGATGCACACAAGAGTCTTAACCAGTCCACCATTTCATTTAATTCGAAGTAATCTTCAGCTTCTAACTAAGATTAATCTGTCCCCAATTCGACGTATTCTTCTAAAGGCTCTGTTTCATCTATTACATCGGGTTCTTCTCACTTCTCACTTGGTTTATTTAAATGAACATGGGGAAGGGTTTTACAAAACGGGGCTTCAGTCAAAGAATTGGCGCAAACGCTAAGGTTTTTAAGTTTTACATTAGTAACAAAAAACATCATGGCCAAGTAAAGATAAGTTTCAAGAATGTTCGAACATCACGTGACGGAGAAAGAAAACCGAGAGGGAAACATCACACTACGGAATATCGACTTTATGCTTTCAGGGCGCAAGTTTCAACCCGAAGGGAGCTGAATACAAACGCTAAATGCCTAGTAGCAAGGTAATCTAGATAGACGGTTGGAACACAGGTCCTCACGTAACGAAAAGGAAGACTGCTACTTCGGACTGACTTTAGTTAAACATCACGTAACGGGATATTGGTTAATTTGGTGAGCATCTCGTGACGGACTATTAGTTATCGGTTTAAGTGAATACGCATCTCGCAACGGGTTATTAAGATTTTATACGCAATTTGCTTCACGTAACGGGTTTGCAGGCTACAACGTAGGATTTGAGTCAGGCATTAAACTCTAGACGCAACTATATGCTTGCGATTTTTGCTCAAAGCCAAAACCTGCCTCACCAAACCAAATATCTGCATAGGGTGGAACGCAAAATTAGCTTGGGAAACCTTCGAAAACGTCAAACCCACACCACCTTATGGAATTTACACAGTGGTTTTAAACAGGAAACACGGGAAGGCCTTCTAGATTTCTAGACGCAAGTTCACGATAAATGGAATAGTCATTCAATTTACCGTAACTATAGGCTTCCTGGAGTAATCACGGTAGGAGTTCCTGCTTCATCTCGGCAAAATTCGTACGTGGTTGACATTAGTTAAAAGTTAGATAAAATATTAATAAAATATTATAGAGATAAAATACTAAACTGCTAACGGCAGCCAGCCAGCAACCAACAACCCAGCGCCGACGAAGGGCAAACGAGACTGGACACAAGCACAAGACACGCCAAGGTTACTAAGGTCGGGGTTAAATACGAAAATGAAAATTACCATATCAGTTGGTTGACTTCACCAAACGTAATTTTAAACAAAATAAACAGTCCCAACTATAGAACTGAAACAAGTTAAATTATTAAATTAGGAGCGAGGATTAAACCAAATTAATAAGGTAAGTAATATTTACATTTTTCTTATTTGTTACTTTAGGCAGCGTAGAATTACGTCAAGATCGTTAAGGACGTCATGACTGATGACAAGGGATGACGCAGGTAAGTGACGTGATGGTCGC
Source organism: Lithobius niger (assembly GCA_023313725.1). Classification (NCBI taxonomy): domain Eukaryota; kingdom Metazoa; phylum Arthropoda; class Chilopoda; order Lithobiomorpha; family Lithobiidae; genus Lithobius; species Lithobius niger. Next base: position 7,086 of record JAHWFP010043422.1, on the reverse strand, counting down.
GAGCAAATGGAGTTGTTCGTGATCGTAAATGACGTCATAATTACTGACGGAGGAGAATGACATTAGCAAATGACGTAGGGATCACGAGCAAGTAGAATTATTTCAAGGCCAACAGCGATAAACAAAAGTTATCTAGCAAAGTCGTACTAAGAAGCAAACAAGCGATTCAGCTGCCAATAGGCGCAATATCTGGAAGAACGCTATCGAGAAGCACGATACAACTTTGTATGACGTTCTAGGGGTGTGTCCTTTTTGGGGGATGACATTGTATGACGTCACAGGAGGCAACATTGTATGGGGGCAACATTGTATGACGTCACAGGGCGGGGACCTTTTGGGGGCGACATTGTATGACCTCACAGGAGCGACCTAGTATGACGCCACGGTGGGGGCGACCTTTTGGGGCGACATTGTACGACAGTTCTTTCAGTGTGTGTGTGTGTGTCCCTGTGTGTATGACGTCACAGGTGCGATCTTTCGGCGGGGGGGGGGGGGACGACATTGTATGATGTCACGGGGGCAACTTTTTGGTGCGATCTTTTGGTGGGCGACATTGCATGACGTCACAGGGAGGGCGACCTTTGGTTGGGGCGATATTGACGTCACGTCCGGTGTGTGTGTGTGTGTATGTATGTATGTCCGCGTGTGCGTCTGTCCGATGCTTAATGTCACCTATTTCCCTACTGAAATCAGCATACGAAAAGGAGTCCACAATAAATGTCACCATTGGTTTTGCGGTTTGTATTATAATTTCAGTAATTTACAACCTACGTGATACGTGTTTTGTTCTCGAAGCAGAACATTTGTAGCCTTAAAAAATTATCGAGCTACATACGTAATTATTTAAAATACTACCGATAATGTTCCTAAGAAAACTAAAATAAAAATCTGACTTTTAGGGGCACTAAGCCTAACCAACAGTCTTGAGTCAGAAAAATGGACCTCAATCGGAAAAACGAAACGTGAGACGAAACTACGAATAAAGTGGTTTAAAAAAAAGCGACACATTTTCGAAAAAAAATGGGGTTCCAGCTGGAAATTATTTTAGGCTCAGACTCATCCCAGTCCCCCACTCAATATTTTGTCTCCGATATTTTGTCTCCTTCACGAAAATTCGGGCCCCTGGGTCCACCTAGTAAGCCTATGCCTAAACGAGGATTTTTTATTTGGAACGTTCCTTCTAAGCTGTTCTACGATTAGTGCATGAAAAGATGCGGAATGGAAAAAACGGAACCAATTAAAGAAACTGCCTTTATGGACTAGAGTCTATTAGTTTTTTGTTAGCTCCAAGTTTCAAAGAAGTAATAGATTTCTTCAAACATAGAACGTCTGGCTTTTTTTTTTAAAGGTGAAAGTTTCGACGTCTTGATTGACTTACTGCAATCTGTGTTTGAAGAAATCTATCGCCCTTAAATCTAAAACAAACAAAAAAATCTTTTTTTTTTACCCTTTCTTAGGCAATTTCTACAAATAAATGGTTGTTTTCCGTGGCCTTTCGTCTCTCTCTCTAAACTCTCGATTTGTCTTCCAATAAACAACAACCGTCTACTCACAACAAAATAGGTAGAGAGGATGGAAAAGATGAAAGAACAAACGAAAAATCAATACACCCCCCCCCCCTCCAAATTAATTTTTAATGTCGAGAGAATAAAATTTGACAAGACTGAACGCCAAAATTTATTCCGAAGTGATTGGTAGTATCACTCACTATACCTGCTACACATAAAAAAAAAATAAACAATAACAAAAAATTTTTGTTTGTATTTATCTGAAACAAAACCCTCAAGGGTGAAAGAACCTGCCAAGTTTCAGCCAATCAAAGTAGTGATATCAGAGCAAAAATGGCTGCCACCAAGTTGCTACATTAGTTCCCAAGCTAATCTCACCTAGTATTAGATCAAAGGTTAAAGCTAAAGGTTAAATCCAGGTAGCAATGGTCAAGTTTTTGATTTAACGTCTGAGGTAATACCTAGTAATGTAGCAACTTGGTGGCAGCCATTTTTGCTCTGGTATCATTACTTTGATTGGCTGAAACTTGGCAGGTTATTTCACTCTTGTGGGTTTTGTTTTAAATATTACTTCTTTTGTAGTTTTTTTTTTAAATTTTAACCTCTGCCCGTTTATCTACTATCTGGGCAAGTTTGGTCGAAAAATATTGAATACGAACGGAAATATTAATTTTGTTGTTAGTTTTGCTGGAGTGAGGACTTCATTATATAAATTAAAGTGTTTGCTGATTTGCATTCAACCATCAACAATAAGTAGCGCGGACTACGCAGTTATTAAGAGCTTAGTGGACCAAAGCCATGCGCCCTACTACAAACAAAGTAGTGCGTCCATTTTATCAACAATGTTGTGTTGCCAATTATTTCTGGCAGTCCGTTTGAATTGTTACTCGTTACTCAGTTGGTACCTTGGTACTGTTTGGTACCTTGGCGTTAGACTAGACTACAATCTAGCCTGGTCCTCCGAACTCGAGGCTGTGAAGGGAACCCTCGTGGCTAGTTATGGGGCCCTCAAAGCAGTTTTTTCGTGAGGGCTCACTACCAAACCGTCTGTGTTGTTTTCCTCATTCGTTCGGCTGCAGATTTCCATCTGTCATTTTTGGTTGGTTGCAAGCGGGCCCTTGGGGTGCTGCACGTGGTAGTCAATGACTGCCTCCATACTGTCGCGCACTGCCTCCCATCCACCCCAGTGCTTGCCCTTCTCATCGAGGCCGGCGCGCAGCCTCTGGAGTTGAGAGCACGGTAGCTTCTGGTTGTGGTGTGCCTCCGCGCTGTGGCAAATGGGACGACTGACCCAGTGGCGGGTATTCTGTTGGATTACAGCTTGCTTGGTCCTTTGGCCAGGCAGTGCCTCGGTCTCCTAGGCCTCAGGACCACGCTGCTGGGGAATGACTCCATTTGGCGGGTTGGCCTCCCCGTGGTGGTTGTCCCTGTCTGTCCTTGGGACTGGTGCGGGGCATTGGTTGGTTTGTTTAGTGAACAGCCGGACGAAGTGAGCCATACTGAAGAGGTTCAATCCTTCTGCGACACCTTGTTCTGCAAGGACACGTGGTTTGGGGGTGTTGGGGTCATTGTACAGGATTTCAAGATGGGACTTACTCGGCATCTGGAGGTTGTCCCATCCAGTTTATGGGAAAGTTGGCTGCTTTGTCAGTCACGCTTGATGTCGGCCTGAACCTTCGTATACCCAGAAACCTTCATATGTGTTATGTCAGATGCTAAGGTAGCCTTCTCCTTTTTGAACGAATCGTTCAGAACCCTGGAGATTAGCACGCAGCTCCTGGGGGCCGTCAGTATGGGTTGTGTCATTCGTTTCCCGTGGTCCTCCGGTCACCATGGCATACTCAGGAATGAAACCGTGGATGTCTTGTCTCGTGCGGATTCCAGGAATGTGGTCTCTTGCAGTTCTGAGCCCGAGATCTGTACCCCATCTTGTACGCTGCCACCTTCCAGGAGTGGCAGACATGGTGGAATGGCGCCCCTAAGGGTCGGCACTTGTAGACCCTACACCTAAAAGTCGCTGCCCGGCATCACATGCCGGAATTCAATTCCGGACCATTTCAATTATAACCAACCAAATGACAGAGCTCTTAACACTCGCTTTGCTGGTTGTGTCTTCCAGTAGATCTGAATTGTTTCAATGAAGTGAGGTGGTTGCCCAGTGTGCCTGTGGTGTGGAATGTTTCAATGGTAGTCCTGTGCCAAAGGCTAATAAGGATAGATAAAAAAATTGAGAGCTATCGCCCTATTGCTCTCTTATCTTGTGTCAGGAAGTTGTTTGAGAAGATGCTACTTTTGCGTTTCTTCTGGTTCCTTGAAAGCAAGGGTTAAATTCACTGTGCTCAATTTGGCTTTTGGAAACATAGGACTGCACAGAACGAGTTCTCTTTTTTGGGATCATCCGTGGTGGATTGGTTCTGTGGTGCTCATTGAATTTCTGGATATTAGGGCAGTTTATGATAGGTTTGAGAGTGAAAGTAGTCCGGATGCTTCAAGCTCTCCTACTGGGTATTTAGTTTGTGACCACAATGGACGGGTTGGTTTAATCGCCTCCAAAGACAGCTCGTGGGCGTCGACAAGGTAGTGCCTGAGTCCTGTGTTGTTTGCAGTTCTCGTTAATGAGTTGTTGACTCAGGTGACTACCCTTGCGAACATTTTGGCCTATGCGGATGATGTGACTTGTCTGGTTAATTGGGCTAAACTTGGATGAACTTGTCAGCATCATGCAGGCAGTTACTGATTCATAGAAGAGTGGCTCTGGGGTAGAGGACTAAACCCTTCCCCACTAAAGTGTAGCTTGATGGTTTTCAGCAAGTTCAAGACTGTCCATTCGGATTCAGAGTACCTTGATCACTAGTGTCAATGAAGTCAAATTTCATGAGTTTGGTGGAACTCAGGCCTCTCTTGGAGAAGGATGTGTCTGAGCTGCATTCGTGGGTACTAGTTGTGCAAAACTTTTGATGTGTATGACGTGCTGCAGGTTTCCGAGCAGAAACCTCCTTAGGAATGTTTACCATTTGAATGTGCAGTCCAAAATCATGTATCACTTGCAGTTTCTGGCATTAACGTCTTCGACCATAGAGGAGACTGTGCAGGTTATAGTGAATGTATGTATGTGACTGGTTACTGGATGTATGATCTCAACGTCTATTGAGGTTTTTGCATGTTGAGGCCGGTATTCAGTTGCTGCGACACTGCGCAAGTGTTTCTCTTTTCCAGCTTTGCACTAGTAAGTTGGCAAAGTGGGTGGTGACTAAATTGGTGGTGTTTCTGACAGTTATTTGTCTTTGCCAGAAGAGGTCCTTTTCCCCCTAGGTTCTCCGGGGAAGGCTGTAATGGTGTTCCAGGCAGCAGGTGGTTTACTTTTTCAGGTTTTTTATGTTTTTTTTTGTTCCTGATTGTCAGCGTGGTGGTGTGAATATTTGAGTCTCTTGCCTCAAGCAAAGCTATGCGATTGACATTTCTTCTGTAGCACCTAACATTCTTTCGGCTGAGCTAGCGGAGGTATCTATTTCACTGGACCACAGCCTGGAGTTGGGTATTGTGAAATTACGGTTTTTACGGACTCTCCAAGCATTGATTTCAGTCTTACGGAGTACCATCAGGCACCTTTCTGTTTTGCATCCAATTGTCCTGAAGCATTATACAGGGTGTTTCAAAAAAACGCTGCACGTCGAATTTTTCTAAGTCCAACAACCATTCCCCGTCACTATAACCCTTATCCCTGACCTCAGTAAAGAAATCAAGAAAGTTATTCCTGACCTCAGGAAAGTAAGCTTTTATTTGCATTTCAAATAAGAACACAAAAGGTAACAAAAGCATGTGACAGATCTGGTTGGTGGTGGTGGGGGGGGGGCGCACCAAAACAAACAATAAAAGCCCATAATTAGATTTCAAGTAAAAAGAAATAAAAACATTTATTTGGCCATCACAAGTAAAATAGCTAAAATAAAGGCTTCTACAGTATTTGGATTCCAAATAACAACGCAAAAGGAAAAAAACGCATGTGGCAACCCTGGATGATGGGGGGAAGCCACTTGTACGGCGGCAGTACAACGTAGCTTCTGCGGCCTCTTATCCCTGATACCCTGTAGAAATCGAATCGCCCAATCAGGGCAGTAGCCAGGAAATTTTATATACCACCGCACTAGAATTAAAATGAGGAGAGACCCCCTACCCCTGGCTCCACAAAAAATAAAAAATAAATCCCATTCGCCACAATTAAAAAATACTTACCCACAGACACAATTGCAAGTAAAATTACAAGTGGAATTGCAAATAAAAAAAAATT
>JAHWFP010043397.1:2229-12486 GCA_023313725.1 Lithobius niger | reverse complement strand
CTCATTACCTTGTTTTAAAACCTGTAGTTTTGTCCATTTCCCGATAAAACAAAGGATGTGAATAGGCGTCGTGGATGTTAATGAGTTCACCTGCAGAAAGAAGGTGTACATGTAACCAAGTTAACACAAGAAAACATATGGTAGTTGGGCATATCTCTCTCCCCGCCCATGTCGATTTCAGCATTGAGTTATTTTTTTTTTGGTGGGGGAGGCTCCCCATGCCCATAACAACATATACGTGTTGCATGCACGATTAATTGTACGGATTTCGGCATTTAGTTATTATAAACATTTTTCAATACCTCCCTTCAGAATTAAATTTGGTTAAAGCCGATTCACTTACAACGGAGTTTAGGGGTGGCATGATAATCGATAATTTGATCGCGATAATTTTGATACTTCAACAACATTTATTATGCACAATTGTAATATGTTTTGTTATACTAAAACGTTCCGTGAAAGATATAACACACTATTTCTCTCCACCTGGGGAACAAAAAAGAAGGCTTAACTCATTGACCGATACACACCAGAAACAAGCAAAGGCAACAATTTTATGTAAAGGATTCATCCCATTCATCCCTGGTAAAAAAAAAAAAAAAATTAGGGCCCAGGTTTTCCATCAATAGTCAAAATTACGTCTTTTTTGACACACTTTTCCAACTGACTTTGTCTTTTACACTTCTAGCTACTGCATCTGCAGTACTTCTAGTACTTTGGCCACCTCATCCTTTAACTTAATGCAGACGAACACACGTAATCAAGGAGGTTGGCTATGCAAACGCATGCTAAACATCTAGGCCTAATAGCTCACCCAGCGCTTGGAGAAAGCAGAGCAGCTATTCAGAGTTATCTAGTATTTATTTTTGAATACAAAACACAAAAAACAATCATATGCTCGCAGTTTATAATATCGTGTAGTGCTGCCAATAAATAGGAAAAGAAGTTAAGAACAAACGAAACGAACTGAACAAGCAAGCATGTCTGTATATAATTGCACAATTTTCAGACCATTTTGGGGTAAAAAAACTAATTTTTAAAATTTAAAATCATGAATTGGCATTTATTAATACGTAATCCGCCCCCCCTTTTTTTTTGATTACACCATGATTAACCTGAAACCAAAAAATATTTTCACTAACCCCTCCCCCGAAAATAACAAATTTTGTCAGCTTTATTTCATTGATTGCGTGGATGGATAATTTTTAGGCAGAAAGTTCTCATACCTGAAATAACTACATCAAATGACCAAAAACCGAGCTTTGTGAGGATTCACTGGAAGCCAGTGCATGGAACAACCAGTTGGTAACAGTCTTGGTCTCGCAGCTAAGAGGACGTGAAATCGAATCTTGCCACAGACCTGCGTACTTATGAGACTTCAAACACGATCCTGTGTGCACGTCCATGTTACTCAAGGGTTAACAGAGCAATTGTGGTATCTTATTTAACACGTGCATAACAACATAAAATAAAAGGACACATTCTTACCGGTTGTGGCGACATGACCAGCAATGCCTTCACTAGCCGGTATCCTCACTTCCTTTGGCTGCAAACAAACGTTTTCATTTTTACTTGTCGTCTTCATTTTACATTTACTATTAACGATGCATTAGAAAAATGCCAAAAAAAAGAAAAAAAAAAGAAAAAATTATATATAAAATTTTAAGACAAATAAAATAAATAAGGAATAAAAAGGCCACGCAAAATAAAAAAAAACATGTTTCTCAGACGAATAATTTCCCTAAGAAAATGAAGCATGTGGATTTTTTATTTACTGAACACGGTGATGTGGGATTGGGGTATTTTTATTTTCTAGCACAAAAAGGGCCACAAGTTCATATTATCGTAACACATTTCCCATTGCATAATTTTGAACATAATCAAAGTAATATTACAATGTAGGTTATGAATCATTAGACTTGTCCCATTACATGACGGGCGCTCATCTTACTTCGTACATTTATTCTCACAAGAAATGCTTTTCTTTGCCTGAGAGCGGACTTCGTTTTTGAGCGAGCTTGTTGTGGCCATTGCATTCTTTCATCTCTCTCATCATCAACTGTTCTGCTTTGACACCTGGTGGCGGGTCACGCTCGCATGGCGAGTGGTACCAAGAGCCCACTGAGAACTTTTTTTTCCCTCCACAATTGGTTAAATAAAAACCTAAAATGCAGGGCATTTTCTAAGATACGGCCGTGCCTGAGAAACATTTATTCACATCATGCAATACAAAACGCACAAGTTAAAGGAAAAGTTATTCACCAACTGTGCGAAACATGGCATACCGGCCCTGCTGATATGGGAGGGTTATGCACAATGGCCAGGTCGAAGAGCAGACGAACGGTCGAGGCCAAGTAACAATGTTTTGCTGTACTTGCCTAAAGAAGATTGTTGTCCGAGCTTTTCCACCTCCAGAAATATAACAGGCGAAAATTTGCGAAGATATTGGTGTATATCTATTCCTTTGAAATTGTGAGTTTTCTATTGTACGATGAACATGAACTTAACTAAACAACACGACATTTTTAAAACATTTATTTTTATTTGTGTGACCTAAAGTGTAATAATAAATAAAATAAATAAAATGTTTCTCGGGTAAATAATTTCCCAAAGAAGAGTGCGCAGGCCAATTTTAATTTTCATTTACTTAAAAGGGTGACGAGGGACAAGGGTACTTTTTTTTTACGAGCACAAAAATAAAAATGCCCAGCAAGTCTTTAAAAATGACTTGCGGAGCCCTACTTTGAAGTGTACATTCAACTGTTCATTTCAAAAGTAAATTTTCTGTTGTTGAGGAGCTAATTTTCAATGAACTATTCTTCTACAATTTGTTGTAGTCTCAACTCATTTGTTTTCTTCAGGCGATGTTCAGTTGCATAGTTGTGCGCTGTTAACCACCACGCAACAGCCGAATGGAAACAGTGTACAACACTGCACAATGAATCAGTTGAGACTCTACAACAGCATTGTAGAAGATTAGTTAGTTGAAAATTAGCTCCTACACAACATGGAATTGACTTCTGAAGTTAGCGTACTTTTGCACACAATGTGGAGAGTCACGCCATTTTAGAAAGCAGATTATACTAATGCTCATTCTTGTACCAGTCTACGAAGGAAATGGCAGTTTGTGCATCACAGCAATTAGTATAAAACCATCACACAACACCAACTTAACATGTATTTATTTTTCTTAAAAGATGGAAAAAAACAAAACAAAATGCAGGGATTTTTCTACGATGCGACACTTTACTTACTTCTAATCCATCCTCTGCCAAGTTTCCGTCAAAGACTTTGGCAACTAATTCGTTGTGTTCTCGATCCAAGAGAAAAAGTGAACATCTACAACACAAATAGGAAATTTAAATCTCCCACAATCTATATAATCAAAACGAAATTAGCCAACAATCACATGCCAGACCACACAATTTACTAACATCCCGGAAGATTATAAAAATTGTAGAAACTGAGACACGAAAGTGATAATACTGAAATTTCCTTATTATTCACAATAACTGGGACACAGAGTGAGCAGCTAATAAAATAATCTAATTAACACAATCTAATTTGCATGCAAAACAAAGAGTGTTCGCTAATTATTTGCAGTGTGTGATTCACCCTTTAAGAGGGTTACACAAAGACGTTTATAAACAGAAATCGAACACACTGAAGGCCATCCACTCCAGATGTACACTCAGAGAGGGAGACTTTTAAGTACCATTGTACATAAGTCAGTAACACGATTCATGCTTACGCTGTCTCAGCTCGTAGACTAAGCTGCTAGAAACTCGGTTGTTTTTGCTCTCTTCATTCAGGTTCCTCGAGAAAACCTCATGAAACTTGCTTTTCGTAGAAACACATCATAGTGTGGATGGGGTTAAATCATATTCATGTTCGAAAGCTGTTGACTTTCTTATTTTTTTTTGGCCCCGAAAAATGGCATTCCAATAACCTAAACATCTGGATAATAGAGGTTCTACTGTGCTCATTAACTGCTCTTTACTAAGGCCGCACCAACAGCAATACTGGAGCAGATTGGCCGCCCATATTTGTGGTATCAGATCGGTATCAGCAACATTCACTTAAAGATCGATAACTCGGGAACACTGATAGAGACAAAATGTCCAATTCGATACACACTCACTTTCCAAAAAAGTCAGATATTTGATCACCAAAATATCCAGCGAATTTTCGACAGCTTTAGCAAATTGGCGGTATAACTGTTGGTCATCTGCCTTCATCAGGCACTAAGTTTTAGTCCGTTCTCTGTTCACTACTACATCGTCATTTTTTGTTTTGAAAATTGGCAACTGCCGTAGCCTCCCGTATTTATGTTATTGCTTGCTCCAATGCCTCGTAAATACAGGAGGCTACAACAGGCGCCATTTTCAAAACAAAAAACAACAATGTAGCAGTGAACCGAGAATGGACTAGAACTTAGTGCCTGAAAAAGACAAATGAGCAGCAGTTATACCATTAACTTGCTAAAGCTGTCGAAAATTCACTGGATATTGTGGTGGTGAAATATCTGACTTTTTTGGTAAATGAATGTAAATCGAATTGGATAATTTGCAATGTTGTAAATTTTCATTGTTTAATAATTCGGGAACTGTTCGAGATTAGGACATGCTGTTCGCGGAGCTTAGGCGGGTTACCACCAAATGAAAGTCAGCAGCATCTAGTACTATCGAATGCCTTCTAGCTCTTGCTCAGCAAGCAAAGGAATGCACAAAACAATATCTTTTAACACCACAAACAGGTCACGTGCCTCCTTAATTATTGAGTAAAAATGTGGTACATCTTTGTGCACCAGGAAGCAAGCTGTAAATGTTAACGGTATCACTGCCACTAAATAGCACCACAGTAAAATATAAAGAAAATACCATGGCGCCATCTAGGTGGCACTAATGCAGTATCGTTAACATTCTCAGCTTCCTTCCAGGAGCACGGAGACGTACCCAATTTTTACTCACTAATGACTCTCACGTGGCTTGTTTGTTGTGTTAAAAGATATTTCTTTGTGCATTCCTTTGCTTGATGATAGCACAGGGTAGGATAAACGAACATGTCACTATTTACTGACGAGCTATGTGCAGTCGCGAAATTTAATAGCGTTGTGGCAAAAACTAGGGAAATTTATTTATTTATACGTTTTAAGTTATTTTTCTGGGTGATTCCTGGGAATAACTTAGCGAACTACTAAGCTTTTTGTCAGTTGCTCCTATTTGGCAGTAGATAGCAGGACTCTCCGTACAGAATTTCCCCGAAGCAAATTGCTAGCCAATTCCTGAACAGACCTCGAAAAATGAAATTTGCCTCCCGTGGTGGCCATTTTGTCTAAACCCCTAATATTGTTTACTGGTCATGGATTTCATCTACCAAGTATTCTTTACTGGCGAGCCCAAACTAGGGCCAAACAGTCTGTCTAGAGAGCTCGATGCATGAGGGCATCTTGATTTTAATAATTATTGGACTTTTGAAGAAACTACACTACTGATAAAAATTAGGAATTAAATTTTGGGTATCTGAATCGGTATTGGCAACAATTTAAGAGAGTGGTTCGGTATTATATCGGTAAGTTGGTGCTGGTACAGTCTTACTTATTTCATTATAAGTCAACACAACATACACACAACACTCGTACCTTTCAGCTTTAGTTAGATTTCTCGCATCGGTCATTATTTCTCGCAGCAGCAGAGTAACATCATCTGAAAATAACGTTGTACGATATTTAATAACTTTGATTGTATTACTGTAGTAATTTTATTAAAAATATTGGACAAAGTTTAAAGGTCATGTGATACAACCACACACAGAATTACCTAAATGTGTAAAGAGATTTCGGGCAACAGTAAGCAAGGACTGCAAATAAAAAGTTAAAACAATAATTTTCTTGTTAGTTTTGTTTTGTTATTGATGTTTATTTGTTAAATCTAGGGGTGAATGAAAATAACAAGGATTCAAGCACAAGCTTACTTGGCACTGAAGTCTTAAACGGCGCTCATCTTCATAGGCTAATGTGTTGAGCAAAATGCTTTGCGTGTAGCGGAAACATTCGTCCACTGTTTGAGCGTCTTTTCTGGTAAAGCTAGAAAAATTCCACAACAATGCCTTTAGTAAAAAGAGAAAAGAGAAAAAAAAAGACCACACATATTGCGGTACAAGTACTGACGCATATAATTTGTTTGAAACTAAGAATGCTAAATTTCGTGTCACTTGCAGACATATCCATGGACGCACATATAAGTTGATACATGCCCATTTTTAATTTTTCAGTCATTCTGCGGCTTCTCAAACTTGCAGTGTTAACAGTACTTAACTGGTTTTAGGTTGAAATTTCAGTGTTACGGCAACTTTATCTCAAGTCGGATAATTTATAAATCCTAAGTAGTTCAAAGTCCTACAAAGTTTTCTTCATTTTTTTATCTTCATTTCGTCTTATTTTTAGTCTTTTCCCTAGTTTGAAAACTAACTCAAACTAAATAAAACTTTTGAACTCATTCTAAAATGTTACTGAACAAGTAATTTTCAAAGTAAGCCAGCCATACAGTGTTCCACAGCCAGCATGCAGACTGATTGTATGCACAACGGCATGAATTCTGCCACCATGTCTGTCTATGCGAAAATGGTCCCTGGCGTGAGTTCGTAATTAACTGCTTTCCAATTATGGAATACACCATAGTGGGGCATCAAGATAAAACCATTTCATGCTACATAGTAGGTTTGGCTCCATAAATTGACCACAGAAAATTACACTTTGAACCTGATGTTATGACTGACAGCAGCAGAAAATAATTACATTGTGCCTCCGGACTAAGGCTGCACTGCTTCCCGCTTGTTTGGAGTTGCCAAGCAGCAGCGCACGACAGGGCAGGGTGTCACTTGCTGCCGTTCAGGCAAGACATCTTTCATCATGCAATAAAGTTAATAAACCATAATCACCAAATCATCTAAGAACACTTCTCCATCTTTACAATAATGGATGAAGACAGATTCATGGATGATTTGGTGATGATAGTTATTGCAATGATGAAAGACGTCGTACCTGAAAGGCCTCAACGCCTTGCTGCGGACTGCTTGGCAGCTTAGACAAGCAGGCAACAGTGCAGTTCCTCAGGCCTGAGGTGCATGTGAAGTAGCAACTTCAGAAGTTGTGCCAAAACTATTAAGTTTTTTAAAATTAATCTCACCTCATTTGTCCCGTTTTGTTGAATAAACAGACTAGGAGGACTGTATGACCAGTTTGTATGAGACTGATGACAGGTATCACCATAAGAGACTCAATCTTCTTTCCTAAACGGGTTTCCAGATCCCGCTGGTGAAGCTGAAATAAATTTATAGTAAATTAAGAACGTTGGCTAAGTGTGGCCAATCTACTACTAATATAATTATCTAGTCATGGTGTCTGAGCGGTGACAGAGCTGAGCCGAGTTGCCTGAAGAAGTTGATCTGGTTGGTGACTGGAAAGGGGACCCTGTCCAAGTCCCTTCCTGTCAGTGTCAGCCACGGTAGTACGAGAGATTACCAGCCTCTTTAATGCTTATGGGATCTATTCTGCTATATTCTGGACATCAATCCCCTCCCCCCTCACGGCGGCACGTTTATCTAAGGTTTCCCAGTTTGAATCCCTAGGTTTGCTCGTCGCCTTACTGGACTTCTTTCGCCTTTAAAAAGGTTTATTAAGGTTGAAAATTCAGCCAGTTCATTTATACGAGCATTAGTTTGCTTCAGAGGACTTAAAGCTCAAAGAAATTTAAATAAATATATAAATAAATAAAACGACAGATATTAACCCTCACCCTGCCAGGTGAAAACTACTGAACTACTGAAATTAGATTTTGATACCAATCGATCCGTAGTTAACAGTATCGAAACTGGTTAATATCAAAAGACTACAAAATCAGGAATATCAAAAAAAGTTGGGAATTCACCTGTTTATTTCCAATAGAAAAAGACTGCACTCAAGTATGTGTTAGACTTAATATCTAATGAAATTTATACTAGAGAGAAACACTGGCAAATGGCGATAACAGCGACAGTTATTTGACATGTTACGGCACTACGCAGAAGACTTTCATCACCAAAACAGACAACTAAAATTAGTCATCTTGAATTTTAGAAGAAATCTCCTGTCGTCCTTCTTCTTTGGAACTACCACAACGACGCAATGAGAAGTTTACATGTAAATTTCTCACTAGTCGTTGTAGTAGCTTCCAAAGAAAAAGAATGGAGATTTCTTCGAAAATTCAAGAGAACTATTTTTAGTAGTGTGTTTTGATGGTGAAAGTGTTCTGCTTAATTGAGTGTAGTCCTTGTGTATTAAGTCTAAAATACGTTGTGCACAAACATACCGGAAGAATGTCGGCTTCAGTAATAGCTGACTTTGTCTTCAGAGCAGTACTTAAACTGTTGTTGGTGCACTACAGAAAAGAAGAACGTTTATGTAGCAACCTTAATAGCTATGTAACACTACTGGGTTACGGTGCCGCTACTGGAAGAAGTTTCTGGCTGTCAGTAAGACCATCAGAATAGCATGTGTAAAGTACAATATACGTTGGGATGTTAGAAAACAAAGCAAACATGGACAGCAAACTTCTTTAACAGATATGGACAGCTCAAGCTAAAAAGTAGCATAAACAAAACAAAGTTTCTAACAGAACACCAAATCCAACATAAATGCTCACCGGAAATTTTATTTCTTCATCCAACTGTTGATCACCAATAACCTGTAAAGTAAACATAAACAAAATAATAAAAACAAATGAATAAATAACTGAATAAGTAAAGAAGTGCCACAACTAGCCTTTTCCAGAGAGGTGCAAGGGGAAAATGTTGGGACTCCCTCCCCATGACTAAAGAATTTTGGGTTCAAAGTGATTCCGCTTCCAGAGCAAACAACTTTGCGGTCACTGAGAATTTTAGCTTTTTTGGACCTCCTGCCTCCTGTTCCCAGGTGCCTTGCACCCTTTGCACCATTCCAAATTGAGGCACTAAATACGAACACCTACTTATTTCTTTTGCATTTTGGACCTAAATATCAGACTCCGTTTAAGGGGAATTGTGCCTATGTAATCACAGCCATACGTAATGATCCTTAGGTGAAGTGGGGTGTCCATCAACCCGACACTTTCAAGTCACAGGGCCTAAACCACTTTACACCAACCACCCCCACCAAAAACAACTTTTGTTGCTACACTTCATTCATAGCTTAGACTGGGCAAACATCAGTTTAATTGTATTGCCGTGTTCTGGAAGTTGGGGTGAAATTGGCATCAATTTCCGTCCTGGAGAGAGTGATTCACACCAACTTCCAATGTTGAGCACTCTCTTCTGGAAACAAAATGGCGCTAACTTCACACCAGCTTCTGGAAAATGGCGGTTCACTGCAAACGCACAAGAGTATGCAAACGCCTCCAACCTCTGTAGTTGGAATTGTTGTGCAGATCAAATTAGTTTTAACTGAAGTATGTTGGATTATGGAGGAGTGACGATCTAATAAAGCTAATTTGTGAATAAATGAGAAAATGGACATTACATTTTTGCTAGCCTGAATCCACACACACATACACACATGTGAATGAGTGTATAAGTGCCGACTTTTCCCGTGATGGAGTAAACTTCTTCCTGGACACAAGTACGCCAGAAAATGGGTTATATTTTATTTAATGTCCACCCCCAGTTTTGGCTAAATAAACTGCATATACCCATGAGGGATTGAGGGAGTAACAATCTAGGTATACACAGATTTTGCATAAACAAATCTGTTATAAATAATGCCGGTTTTTCACCACTAATTGGCCTACTGAATATGAAATTTGCTACAATATAAGAGCTAAAATAAATGTCAACCATATTATTATTTGCAGAGATTTTTTTTTTTGGGGGGGGGGGAAATGGGGCTTTGGCCCTGGGAGGAATGGAGTTACTTACAATATTCCAGTAAGTATAGTAGGCCTATGGCATATTGTACAAATTGATCCTCGCCCCCACCCTGGCCCCCCCCCCCCCCCATTTTACTGCAACCATCAACGGAAATAGGTTTGCATCTTCATTTAATTGAGTTGACCGACATCGTTCGGCGATCTGTGGTGTGGCTAAATCACCAAATTTAATTTTTTATTACCTGACAGACAAATTCTTCTTCGTTGTCAGAGACTAGAATCAGGCACGCAGTTTCTGCCTGAGTTTCAGTTTGTAACTGCAAAAGAAGAATTTTAATTATTAATAAAAGCATTTACCGTTATGCATCTATTGTTAAAA
>JAHWFP010043359.1:0-42559 GCA_023313725.1 Lithobius niger | reverse complement strand
AGCCTGGAAGTATGACGAAAAATGTGAATGGGAAAACGGAAGACGTGTATGACAGCGGAAGCGAAAACAAAAAAACGACAGAGCAGCAACCGGAAGTGAAAACAAAAAACGGAACGGCAGCAACTAGAAGCGAAAACAAAAGACTAACGAACAGCAAGCAGAAGCGAAAACAAAAGATGAAGGTACAACTACCGGAAGCGAAACCAAAAGTAGAAAGTGAGTGGTGTAAGAAGCACGAAAGCAAATGACGAAAGTAAAAGAGGAGAGAAAGATAATGAGATAGAAAATTATTGAAACTGGAGAAAAAACAAGACCCCCATTGAAAGTAAAATAGAAATAAACCGTTTTGGGGAAAATGAAGGGATTTCATCAAGTTAACATGGAAACCACTCCAAATCCAATGAAAACTTGGCAAGCCCATTGGATGACGTATCAATAACATCTCCAGCGCTCTTACCGTTTTCTGGGATAACGGTGGAAGACCTTCCCTTGATGGTCAGAAGATTCACAGCTGGTCTCGCTTTCAGCACTGCTCAAAAAACTGTGGCCATCATGGTAAACCCCTAGATTTTTCTACAAATCCGACAAGAAATTTTCAACAACTGGTGAATGTTTTGAAAGCCAATGCACAACCGGCAGTTGATGTGAATGAATCGTTTCTAGACAAGAAATTGAACCTTCTGAGCGGACCATGGGTAGCTGCACATTCCCCCACTCCCGTCCCAGACCAGTTGCCAGACTCAGTCGATTCCGAATAAGAATTAGTCTTGATTGCCACTATTGTTGGCGGCTTCACTCTCGTCCACAAGTGGATTAACCTGAATATTAGTGGCAACTCAACCATTTCTTCAAAGCAGGTATGATCTTCACCTCAATGTCCTTGCTTGAAGTTTAAGGCAACTTCTTACTACCGTAGGTCTCAAAGCAAACATGCACTGTTTTCTTACCCTTCAAGGAACGTTCCAGAACCACTATGAAAATGCAGCCATCATAAAAAGCACTGAGCTTTGTGGCCGAGCCAAACGCCCGAATCTTTCATTGATCAAGGAGCAAGACTTGTTTCTAACTGAAGCTTCCTACAGGAAGAAAAACAGCAATTTTGAAATGGAAGTTTGAACAGAAAATTTAGAACGGAAATGGAAAGAATTCCTGACACGACTATTTGGTCTCAACACTGCTCCTAGTATTTGGTCTCAACACTGCTCCTACTATTTGGTCTCAATACTGCTCCTACATTCATTCCAAGACCGCTGTTAGCTTTAACGACTCCATGTCCAATCACACGCACACCTCAGATGACTGGTTTCTTTATGCAGTGAAAAGTGCAATACCTGTCAATTTTTTGCATTGTTGTCCCAACGATGCTTCCTTGCCTTGAGATTTCAAAGATCGAGGGCCGCCTCCGTATCCAACCGAGCATGCGCGGCTCTCCCTATTGAAGAGATGGATGTGGCGAGAATGACATCTCTTTGTCTCAAGCCGCCTCCTTGCCCTTCGTTCATCGGATTTTGAAGTCATTGTGGCTGCCTCCCGTATTTTTCCGGGAACGATCCACACCTGAACTCTTCCGTCGGCTGGGACGTCCGCTAGACACCGGCCGGTTGGCCTACGTCGTCCCTTCGCGACTTCATGCTTCCCTCGTCCGGGGTGCTCATGTCGCGAAGGACGGCGCTGCCTCTTCCTCCTGCTGTCTGCCTTTGGCGTCACGTTGCCTTCTCATCTAAGTCCTCAAAACGACTAGATCAAGACTCAACGCTGCTGCCCTCATCTAATGACACCAACACGTCTTCTTTCATTCAACGAGGTCAACACTGCAACTGTCGCGACTTGGGTTACCCCTTGTCCTGTATGAATTCAAGCCTACTGTAGTTCCACCGCTCGTCTCATTCGTGGCCTACTCCCACACTTTGAGTGAAGATTCAAGCTGGATGCCTTCCGCATTTCTACTGGCTACCTCTCGTTCGAACAATAGTCAAGCCTCTGCTGTCTCCTGCTGTTCATCACACACGTTCGAGTGAAGTTTCAAGACGGAAGCCATCCTCACGCCTCGCTGCTCATCCCGACCACGATTGACCCCACGCTCCAGTTGGAAATCAGGTCATCTGTGGCCTTCGACTGCTCGTCTCAACCGTGGATAGATCCCACGATTTGAGTGAAGATTCAAGACTGACGCCTTCCTGGCTCGCCAAACGTTCAGTACCTCCACGATTCACTCCCCGTCACGAATGCAGTGCACAACCGTCAACAACGTTCCGGACAAACTTCCGACCAGCTTAAACTTCTCCCACCACTGAGCTGATCTTGTCACGAAGAGCTACCTCGTTGGGCGACGCAACTCTCCGCTTCCGGCTCCCGCCTTGGTCTTCGGCCCCCATCACGGCCCTCAATATATCGCGGAAGCAATCTGCCCTCAAGGCCGCCCTGCCTACACACGCCTCTTTCGAAGGCTTCCCTCCGCAGGATCACTTGAAGTGATATCATGCAAGACTCCCAACATCGTCGTTGTCGTGAAAGCGTGTTTTGAAAACAGGAATTTTCGTTACCAGTCTCCGCCTTGCCTTGCTACTCTCATTACAGCTTTTACAATTCACCACCGCATCGCTTGTCGCGAAAAGCCAGCCTCGATCTGGGGAGGTCGACTTTTCACTTCCAGTTCCGCCGCGTCGATTTTTTCTCGCCTCCGCAGTACAGGTTGATACTTTCTACTTAGCACCCTCCCCAGACATTAATTACAGTGAAATTCCACCTCCAGAACTCTTCCTAATTCCACCATGTTCAAGATTCGACGAGCTAAAACATTCTACGACGTTGCAGACCCCTATGTCGACCGTATCTCGGTAATACAAGACCCAGGTACCTGCAAATGTCCAGGCAACAGGAGAAAGGACAGACTGGACCACCACCAGTACGTCTGTCAGTACCACCGCCGCTGTGAGTACTATAATTCGCCTTGCTCTGTTTGTGTATCAATCCCATTAGCTCAATGGAGAATAATCGCAGCGACACATTTTGCTTCTGCCAAACGGAAAAAACAAAGACTTGAACTAGCGCATGCCCTCCAAAAAGCTAAAGACATACCATCATCCGCAGTTTCTACTCCTGCACCTGAAAATCAGTCACCAGCAAAAAAACTTAAGCTTTCCACTAATGCTTCGCCACCGCCACTCTTGCTGTCGATTTTAAAAAAGTGAAATCCCAAACTCCAGGTGAACATGAACGCTCCTTCGTCAACTCCAGCAACGCCAGGGAAGACTGCAACCCACTTCCACAACTTCGACCCCACATTCACAAGCATCGTGGTTATTCTCGCCGGTAGATCATTCCTCTGCCTCCCCAACGTCTTCCCTCCTCCAAGAAACTCCGTCGTCACCAGTGCACGAAGACCCAGCCCCTCAAATCACAGAAAACACTTCTGAATCCCCACTCATTCAACAGGATGAAAGTCCTTCTTCGCCCTTGGTTCAAACCTCATCTGCGATGAGTGATCTCGGAAAAGAACCACATTTGTGAAAACGAATGTAGCATCTAACATAAATTGCCCCAACAACAACCTCCGAGTCGCTGTACATGTGCTAGGCGCCTTTTTCCACTTCATGGGCATTTCACAACGGTATCCCCAATCCGGAATCTCTGCAAGCCACATCACGGAGAAGAGCATCTGTCTTCACCTCCCACAACTTCAGAGACATGACTTCCATGTAGATGGACTTCACCAGCTGGGACTCATCTTCACAGCCAGGAGTGTTGGCCAGCCCCCAAAGCACTAAGGAAGAAAATAAACATCGGACTTTTTCATGGCCACCACATTAGTATCGTTATCCCGAATCCTGGTTAAGTAAATTTGAACAATGTGCTAAAGTCTATGTGACTTTTTTGGGGGTCAACTCTTAACCCTAGGAACCCGTCGGGTTCTGCCTGCCACCATATTGACGATGTCTGTATAGTAGTGAAAGAGATAGTAACAGATATGTTTTGAGTTTGGCTGGCGGAAGTATTTACAAATCACAGGTAGCTACTAGGGCTTTCTTTGACTTCGTGGAGCTTACTGAACCCAGGTTTGAAAATGTCAACAGGGAACTAAAAAGTGGTTCTCTGTTCATGGCGTCCCAGTTATGGTGCAAAGTGATAACGGACGATCATGCTCGTCGCTGGCATTCAGAACATTTGCCATCAAGTGCAACTTCCGATGTGAAACATCCAGCCATTAGTTCCCGCATTCCAATGGCCTGGCAGAAAGAAATGTACAAACAACAAAAAACCTCCTTCGGAAATGCATGCAGGGTAACACTGATTTGTACTTTGCGCTTCTCAACCTGCGTAACACTCCTCGCAGTAATGAGCCCGGGCCACCAGTACAGCGCTATTCAGCCGATGCACACAGATCAATTTCCAGTCACCAAAATAGAACTTCAGTTTACGGTGGGGTCCAGTGTGCAGCTAGCTCTGCAAGATTACAGACAAGCAGCAACTCTACACAAATCGCACCATTGTGAAAAATCCAAAACTCGGTGGACTCCCCAGTACGCCGTCAAACAAATCATCGCAAATGGGAAGGAACCATGCTTATCCAACCATTAGAGGCACCCCATTCTTACCTTATTCGAACTATTCATGGTTGACAGTACCACTGAAACTCTCATCATCTGCGCCCAACTATTGCCAACATTCCAGGAGAGCAACTTATCAGTCCAGGCGCTGCCCTTACCGACGCTTACCGCGTCTAACGGGCCTTGAAAAAATGACCAACCACGAGCCACAGCAGGAGATCAGGACTGAAGCTGCAAAGTTAGTGACATAATGTTGTGGCTGGACTGTAAAACGGTTAGATCTGTAACCCCAGTTTCTATTTCCAACAAAAGTTTACATTACCTGTAAATTTTCAGGGTTCATACTGACCTGGGAAGTCAGGGAAAATCAGGGATAGTCAGAGAAAAAATGGAAACTTGATGAAAAGTAAGTGACAGTCAGGGATTTTTTTAATTTAAAAAATGGGGCAAGAAGGTAGTAGCCAAGCAAGTGGAATTTGCGAAACCACACGGTTCATTATAAAAACGAAATTCTAAAAATGAAAAAAAGGTACTAAAAAAAACCAGCTCATTCTAAAAATGAACTGTTTTTTTAGAACCGTTTTTTTCAATTTTAGAATTTGGTTATTAGAATAAACAGTGCGGTCTCGCAAATTCCAGTTGCTTTGCTACTACTTTCTTGCCCCATGTTTTAATTTTTTAAAAATGGGAAAAATCTGCAGTTGCCATCCAGATGAAGTTATGATGCCAGGCTTGCAGAGTGAGCAGTTGACTGTGTAATTCAAAATTTTTTTAAAAAGTAGAAGTGTTTTGGTCAGGGATATTTGAAGAAATAAGTCAGGGAAAATCAGGGATAGTCAGAATATTCATTTTCAGATATGAGTATGAACCCTGATTTTGCATTGTTATTCTTGAATACAAGTTTCCCTCTTGAAATTTTAGACAAAATCCAGCCAGCTCGGTAACCACGAAGTGCGCATGCACACTCCCCTCCCATATATGAGCTGAAAAGGGCGAAAGGTCATCTTTTATTCTCAAGCGACCGTTGTGTCGCAGTCCCGTTCCCTTTGTCTTGCGAAAGATTTCTGCGAAAGTCATATTTGGTGGCTATCACTTCTGCTGACTTTTCTTTCACTTTCAACGAAAGCATGCGATGATAGCCGCAACCTTCGGCACCACTTAGTGTGGATCTACACTCCTTATTGTGAAAGCCAGGTTTGGTGGTTCTGCTCACTCCTCCTTCACAACTCCACGAAAGCCATAACCTGTGGCTCCGTCTGGTTTTGAAGTATGCATCCTTTCGAGAAACCAAGTTTTGTGGCTTTCACTTTTGCAGACTCTTCCTTTGCCATTCAATGAAGGCCAAGTTTGGCGGCTCCACATAATGTCGCCAGACACTTTATCTTGCAAAAACCACATTTGTTATCTATCGCCTCTGCTGACCTCCCCTTCGCTCTCTCAACGAATGGGTTTGACGAATGCCGCTGATCGCTGTTGGCCTTTGCTTTGTGACTCCCACACTGCATCTGAAAATAAAAGCGAGTCTGGAGGGATTTTCCCGCTTTGCTTTGTTCACCCGTTATCAACAACCGAAAGTCTATGTTCTGCTGCTCATTCTGTGTTTTTTTTCATCGTGCCGAAATATCCAGGCGGTTTATCTCGTCCTACGACGAAAAGGTCATCGACTCTTCCAGCTAGGGCCGTATCCAGTGGTCCACCAGGTTTTGTTCCCTTAATTCCTAACGAGTGTAAATGTGCAGGAATTCTCTCAAAGTCTAATGTTCGGATTGATCCACACCCATCCTGCCAAGTTTACCATTCTTGTTACTATTTTGAACGTCCATGTACCATCTGCGTGTCAATCAGTATTGCTGAGTCGAGAAGCTTCTACTTACTGAAGCTCCTCCAACGCCTGGCAATACTTTGCCACCAGCTTCAACACCGACCCCGTTTTTACCATTTCAAATTTTGTCGTTGGCTTCTGCCAAATCCATTCGACCTGCTCTTGTGGCTTTAGATTCATCTCCCTCCACTACAATCACATCTTCATCTGCCAGTGCTCAATTATCAAATAAGTGCAGTTTACCTTCTTCATCAGCTTCCTCATCTTCCACTACTGCTTCAACACCAATTGTTGCTACGCATTCGGCACAATCTTCTACGACCGTCACAATCACGGCTACTGATATTAACTTTACCGAACCACAACACCAGTTCAGCCAACCGAAGAAACGCACACTTTATGCCCAACGACAGGAAAGGTTTTCGGGCAGTTCCTTTTGGATTATTTACCTACGTTATTGTGTGGTAGGATAATGCCAGTTGCCTACTCGACCTCCATCACTATCGGGATCATCTTCTCTTTCGGAGTCTCTTCCAGACCCACCAATAGCTGCTTCCGTCTCACTGATTGTGATGAAATCTTTCTTCTCTCCTCGCAAATCCATGACTCAACATAAGTCAAAGACCAAGGGTTCGAAGGCAAACTCTGACCGGATTAATTTTCCAAATAGGCTTCCTCTCGACCTTCCATCCTGGTCTTCACGCCATTCCTGTAGTCTGCTTTCGTTTCCTTCTTTTCTACTGACTGAACAACCGCATTCCTCCAAGCAGGTACGCGCCCTCATTGATAGGGGGTTCGGGATTGTCAGTACAAGAAACGCCCATCACAACCCCTGTGCATCGTCTCACAACCAGTCTTACACAATCATATCTTCTTCTGCTAACTCACGCAAACGACATCGATCCCCTCTTTCGGCCATCTCTGCAACGCCGCGACGCCCCGTCTACTACATGCACGGCATCCTCGGCAACTAACTCCGTGTTTCACTGGCCATCGATGCCTCCGTCCCGCTCTCCATCTCCAGCCGATCTTTGACGTCAAGACCCGCCGCTCCCGACACGGACAGCAAATTGAATTCGGCTTCCGCTCTTAACTTTCACCATCAGCACTTAAGTGTTTCTGCCAGCCATTTCTTTCACTCATCAAAGTCAATATGAAGATTCACGACGTGCCCATTTTGAAGACTCTTGCAAAGACGTTCAAGATAAGTCCTCTATCCTTCTTAAAACGGTTGAAGATGTCATTCCGGACTGCTTCCTGTACAAACCTGCTTTGTTCGATACTGAACCCATAAAAAAACAGAGGCCTTTCTACCGGTTTTGGATTCAGTCTTTGAGACCACAACCTCAAATGTCACGCTGTCCTAGGTCATTTCACAACCTTGTTAACGACCCTCCTACGAAACGGCGGCTTGCGACTTGGGAGAAGTGAGCCTCTAGAACTCGACAAGGAACACCCTCCTCTCCGACCAGGCCGTGAAACTTGGTTCAATCGGCCTTTCAGCGAGGGCTGTGCAAATCCTCATCACTTCGAAACCTACCCTCAATGAGAGTTCCTTACCACCAAGGCAAAGATGGATTTTGGCACCGCACTGCAGATCTTTAAGAAAATTAAAGCCCCTTCCACCGTACTAAGAGACAATGACAAGAGCCTTCCTCTCAGCCTCACATCACAAGCTGATGTATTGAGCACAGTCATCAATGGACTTTGTGAAAAGCTTGCGACAGAATCAAGCCGACACGAAGCAAAACACCTTTACTTCCTGATCGACCAACTCTTCAAGAAAACTTTTTTCGCCACCTATCACTCCTTCAAGTGTCTAACCAAAACTCTCTTTAACTCTTCTTCTTCTCCTTCATGACGTCGCTTTGAATTCAGTCTTGAATCTCAACGATTCAACCGGACATGAATTACGAAACCAGCCCACAAATTAATTTGACATCCTCTTTTGGAGCCTCATTCCAAAGCTCGCACATCATTTGGATGTCTCTAGGAAACAAAAGAGTCGGAACCTAAACAGCAGCCAATGCCCTAAGAAATCTGGCAGCAAAGACTCGTCTTCACCCTAAAACTTCTATGAATCAGAAGATAGAAAAACTTCACTTCAAGATAGCACTCTCTAACCAATCCCAAAACCGAACAACAAAACATTTTCAACAAACTCGGAGGATTCGCACCTTCAGATGAACTAAGTAATATCTCTCGGCTCCAGCCTGAGCGCTACTTCCTCATGAACACCTCCTGGAAAGGCAAGGGGACTGACATTGCTCACCATGAAATCCCAAACACTTGGGCACTCCTTGGCCAAAAACCACATTTTGTCCTCTGATCCCTGGAAGAACCTCTACGGTTACCTCTGTCCTTCTATTTCAGGTCGTTCTGGAAATCAAGTCGTCTCAGGGCATCTTCCCGTTTACGACCCCCGAACGATCCATCAGCAGCATGGTCGCCTCAACTTCGAAATGTTCCAATCAACGATCCAAGAAGTCAACCTGGAGTTCCTGATTCACCATCTGAAAGAAAAGGAACCCAACTCCACCCAAAATTTCAGCATTCTGAACCTGCACGGGTGGCCAGGTTCATCAGACACTTCAAAAAGGCAGGAATTCTTGAGGAACAAGCCACCAGAATCACAAGCAAAGCCATCATAAATTCAACCATCAGGATTTTTGCAGTCACAAGAAGAGACAGTTTCATTGGCGTAGCAGGAGGAAAACTAAATCTTTCAATCCCCCATGCTCTTGAGCTCATTTCAAGGAAGCTCTAAAAGAATCCACCAATCTTCCCATTCATCAGCCCTCAACTCCAGGACCCCCCCCCCGATAAACTGTTTTCCTGACAGACCTGCAAGCCTGTGTTGCAGCAAAGTTCAATCCTTGCCCATTGACCCAGATTCAGGCTCTTCAACACTCACTTCACATCCGTTTGGAGGACACCAAGATTTGCCTCTTTTCTTTAAGCAAGTTACATTAATTTGGTGAATCGTCAAAACCAAATGTTTTCCTTGCGCTTTCAATTAACAACAACATGCCGGTTCCAGGATGCCTCGCAGCCGCACCGTGGGAAAAAACATCAGTGTCCACATCACAAGCGATGACGACACAAGCCAATGGTCTATACCATCTGGGACCCATCGTCGCTGCCAGATACGCTGTCCCCCCCCCCCCCCCCTAGCATTACAAAGATTGATAAAGGGTGAAGTTTGATTCTACTTGGTGGATCCAGCTTGTAACCCTAGGGTGACGAGGTATGTCTATTAATGCAAAACTTAACAGGTAATCCAAACGGCATATAGAAACATGAAAGACGGAAAAAAGATGGCTACCGGCCACGCCGCGGCGCTGTTATAGGAGGAGTGTGCTCACGCATGCGCACTTGGGTTACGCAGCTTTGACGCCTCTAAACAACTAAAAAAGACGTCTAGGATAAGACAGCATTCTGAAAAGGAATTCAAAAATCAACAGACAATGTATATGTTCCTATTAGGCAATAGAAACAAATTAAGCCAGCCCTGACTGGGGGAGCTGGCAGTTTCATGTTTTTTTTTTCCTCACTGCTCTTCCCTTTCTTCTCATATAATGCAAACATGTGACAGTTTTCTTTGATTTTGTCGACGTGCAGAATGTGCCGCATCCTCTATCGTCTCCGTTTGGCCACTTCATTTCGTATTTAAAAAAAAAATCGTCACGAAAGCCCTTAAAGGCACATAACTCCCTCCGGTATATTTTAACAGCTTCACTCGATACATTACCGGAAATAGTTTTATATAAACTGATTTACCTTTCATTTGCTGGTCTAAGGGTACGATGCAGATGTCAGTAGTGGCACGTGAATGTTATTAGTCTTGTTTTAAACGGCTCGGTCCGAGTGGTATATAACTCCCGCCACATCGCTGGCAAGCCGCGGCCCTGGAGGAAGGATAATTAATCCTTCGCTCACGTTTGCGACTTGGTCGTACGATGCAGCGGCCCCGAAATTAGTATGACTAGTGTCATGGAGCAATGCGCGCTGCAGCCGTTTGAACTATATTTTAGCGTAGGTGATGCAGAGTAAAGCGGCCTGAACGGAGGGATTTATGTGCTTTTAAACGAAAGACTTGTCGTGGAATGCCTGATGCACAGATAGCCTTTTTAACAGAAGCTTGTTTCGGCTCTTGTTTTCATTCCACGTTCAATTTCTCCTTCCGATTGAACTTATCTTACTTCTTGTCCAATGCTGCTTCTCGTTATGAACTTCTGTTATTATCATGTATGTCCTATAGAGCAGTGACACGACGTAGTATTATCAGAGATACTATAGCTAACGCGTTAGCTATAGTATCTCTGGTATTATTGTATATACTCTATGCTGGAGCCTTAATGGGTTAGCTGCAAGGGGCACTGCAGAGAGAAACAGAAGGGCGTCATACTGAAGCCGATGCTGTGAAGAGTGATTTCTTAGACCTAAAACGCGCGATTTTTGTTATTGGAGAAAACAACGTTATTTTAAGCCTAAGAAATCCGCTCTTCCGTTGTTTTTCGCTCCTTTTTTATGTAGTGCACCTTGTAGTTATGCCCTCCAAAACCCATACTGGTGCCAATATGGCGGCAAATGTTACTGCTCTATAATGTTCCTTGCTTTCTGCGAGTCTGTCGTACCTGACCATTGTCTCGTTTTGCTCAGCTTGCTGGTCTGTGTTATCGGGTCTTGTTCTATTAGTTCAGTTATGTGTCTGGTTGCCCTGTAATGTCCATTGTCTTCTGCAAGTCTACGCCCTGTCCGTTTGCCTTGTTTGCTCTGCTTGTTGGCTTGTGTTGTTGTCTTTTAGGTATGTAAGACCGTGGTCTTCCCGTGTTTTTTTTTTGCTCTCTTTTTTTTTTTTATAAAAAATCTAAAGTCAAAAGTGTGTTTATTTCATGGTTTCAAAATTATCTGGGTGTTATCGTTTATCTTGACGGTTGACAACACACTAGCGTGTGTCTTGATACAAGGCTAAGGCCATGGCTAAGGCTATGTATTGCTGTGTTACAGTAAGTAAGTTACTCCATTCGGACCTGAATCGTATTGGAAATTTTATTTTGACCTCTTTTAAACACCTTATATTTCAGTTTTAGATCCAGATTCGGCTGACTGCCTGCAGTGACCTCTACAGCGGACGAAATCCGAGCTTTCATGATTAAATCGTTAACAACCATGGAGGAAAGAAAAGACATGTTAACAACAACGCGTCATCGATAGCCTAGAACTAAAATAAATGCTCCCAAAAAATAGGAAGTATAGTTATGAAACTAAATAATTTAAAATTGTATTTCAGGAAAGAAAATCGGCTACAAAGTAAGTTTATAGCCCTGCTCATAATTTGTAATAATAATAATAAAAAAATAAAAAATAAACTACTGAAGAATACTACCGAAGGGAGTTTTGCTTCTTTGAAGTTAACCTATTTTGGGAAAAAAAATTCATGCAAGGTACACTAGACCTATCTACGCAATTGCGTGTTTGGCAGCGAACCTGGCTGACCTAATACGTGTCCTTCGGAAAGTTGTCTTAAGCATACTTGAAAATGAACGTGAATTTATTTGATAACTAAAGCGACAAACTACGTATTTAAAAATATTTTTAACATAAATAGCGCTGAGTAGTACAATTTAACGGCGAATGATCGTCAGTAATAATCCAGACTCATTTTACCGCGTCTTGGGAGTACCCTATATTTAACCGTTTATGGCGTGTGCGCAGTGCGTCATCAGAGAATCTGGCGCAAAGGTTTGTGGGATCGTCTTCTCTGTCTCTTTGTCTCCGTGTGCGCCATTGCTTGGTTGTGAGGTTCGATAGCTCCGTGTGAAAAGACTCGAGAAACAGTGTGTGAGTATCCATTAGCTAACTTGATTTGTAACAAGAATGTCAAGAGACAGTGGATCAAGAGTCTACGTTGGGGGATTGCTGGACAGCGTCCGCAAAGAAGATTTGGAGCGCGAATTCTCCAAGATTGGCAAGTTGAGCCACGTGTGGGTGGCATGGAACCCGCCAGGTTTTGCTTTCATCGAGTTCGAGGATGAACGTGATGCTGAAGAAGCAGTCCGATCACTGAATGGCCAAGACGTGTGCGGCTCCCGCATCAGAGTGGAAGTTTCTAGGGGCCGTGGCCGGGGACGCGGTGGCCGTGGCGGCGATCGGGGCGGACGAGGAATGGGCGGTGGATTCCGAGGCGGCTCTCGTGGCGGAGGACGTGGTGGATTCGGACGAGGCGGTGGATTCCGTGGAGGCGACCGCGGCGGCGGCGGATTTCGAGGTGGTCGTCCCGGCCGGGATCGCTATGGCGACGACGGAGGATATGGCGGATACAAAGACTCGCGCGGTGACCGAGACCGCGGAGGATATGGCGACCAGTATGGCGACAGTGGCGATTATTATTCCAGGTCCATGTCAAGCAGTTACCGCAGTCGCTCACCGCAGTAATTGCATCGAAGCTGTGTTCGGAACGGATGCAGTGTGAACTCATGGACCCGTAATTTATCCGTGTGCGCACTGCTGCAAAAGTAACCAACAAACCGCTCCAAGAGATGTCTTTGTTTCATCGTGTTGTTGCTCTATAGAAGCAAATCCTGAACTTCATCCATTGCCATTTTTTAATATAATCGACCATACAGCGGTGAAAATATATTCAACCAATGTTTGGCTTACATTACGTACATTTCATTTTTTTCATATTTCAAATTTATAAGTTAATCATAATTCGTATTTTTTTTTTGCCCACTTTTCAGTTCAAATGAACAAATGTATAGTATTAGCAACTGAAAATAAACATCAAAAGTCGTGTAAAAAAATAGAAAGAAAAGGACTCCTCTACTACTTGGTTGGCCAGAGCCTGTTTCAAAATGGCTTCATTTTCGTTGGTTCGTCAACTGGGGTTTTCTTTGTCTCCACCATCTTGTTTTTCTGGTAAAATGCGGAATTTGTTGATGCTCTCAATGTGGGGCCCGAATTTTGGTGTACCACCCGATTCGATAGCTTTAACCTATAATTTAGTTTTTTTTTTTTCAAAGGAATTTAAAAGACGGAAAAATGTAACAAAACATGCTGTTCTTTTTTTTTTTTCTGCAATTCGAGAACCAAATCTAGATACGGGCGTTGGCAAGGCTGCTGCAATTAATAGTAACATGCCACCCTGCCGTGAGAATGCTTTTAAGAGTTTTTAATTCAGATATTTTCCTTTTTTTTTTTTAATTTGTAGAAATGTGCATGTTAGTGCGACTTAAACCTCAGTTGACATTAAACCGCCACGTTTTAACCCATATTATGTCATTTCTCCGTCTTGCAAAGTCTCTAGGACCACTCCATTATTTGCTGCGATCTGCGAAAAAGTGCTCTGCCAATCTACGGCCAGGACGTCACTTTTGAGGAGCGAACAAAAAAAAAAGCAAGCCACTTCGCCATAGTCGCCACATGTGAGTGTATTGCGGTAAGAATGGGTTGTGCGTTTTTCTGCATTGTAACAGTAACAGGCAAACGAACTATTATCCTGCTCCAAAATCTGTCCTATCCTCCATTGTTGCCACGCTATTTTTTTCCCCATAAACAACTGTCGAATTGTGCGTATTGAGTATCTTGGCGAAACTACTTAACGTCCTTGTGCATGCATATTAGTATCGGCAGCTTACTGTTTTCCAAGAAAGAATAAAATTTCCCTTTTTTCTAACTGCAACCGAAAAATTTCCAATGCCATTTCTCGTTTCGATTCTAAAGCCCAGAGTAAATTGCACGGAAGTTGAATGCTTCTATTGGTAAGCAATTGTGGACAAAAGTGCTAAGAGTGCAACGCAATATCTGCTGGTCACGCTCCACGTTAGAATCCACCTCCAACTCCTAACCACCATTTCGACCTCTAACGCTTGTATCCTACCCGAAATTCAATAATTTTAAAACTTCTTGCGTCGAATAATCCAACAAAAAGTGCGAACGACTGCAACACATTACGCAAAATTCTGTCGTTGCTTCGATTGCAGGATATTGTCTTGTGCCGCCAAAACAGCCACAGGCTGCTAAGTGTACTACGCACAGTTTGTCTTCCCAACAGCGACATTCAGACTGATCATGAATAGACAATTTTTGTACTATGCTGTTCATGGCATAATTTGGCGTATTGCCACCAGGTAATCTGGTTAACAAATAGTTTGGCAGCTAATGTCTTTTCCTTGGCTATGAGGACTTGTTCGCCCAGGTGGGTTGTTTTATTATGTGTTTGGTTTTATGTTCCTTCAGGTGGGTTGATAATTCATGCTTCTATTGTCTAATTCATCAAAATTCTCACTGCTGAATTTTAAAAAAATTTTAGAATGAAATGGCGTTCTATTGCGAGATTCTTCTTGCGGTTCACACTACAATTCAACGTTTCATTAAGAAGCTTGTAGGCTTCTGAAACATTGAATTTAGTCATTTTTTATGTAATATTCAGGTCATAGTCATATTTGTAGGCAATTTTTATATCATGCTGAATCTATATACTTTTTCCACCAAGCAGAACCACAATTTGTCTACGTTAAATTTTCGGAGATTGTCTTCCTCAGAATATCACAATGTAAAGATACTATCGACGATCATTCAAAATACTACGTGTTGGCATTTTACACCGACAATCCAACATGTAGAATTTTAAGTGATCTGTGTTCGTTTCTTGACATCGTGACATTCTGAGGAAGGAGATCGACTAATCTCTGTAAATTCAATGTAGAACAAATTGTGCTCCACAATTGTGTTTCTGCTCAAGTGTGTAGATTCAAGTATGTCTTCAATCGCTTCTTGTTTCACACTACGCAACACCAGAATTAAAACTATAGTCTGTTGCTGGTTTCTTGCGAATTTTTGGTGGCTGAGCCATGCCACCTTCATCAGACAAGCCTAGAGTTCACCGAACACGGACAAACTTCCACATTTGTGGTGGAAGTGGGCGCAGTTTGAATGTGGAAGTTAAGTGCGTTTGGTGGCTTGTGTCTGATGCAGAAACTGGTAAACTGCGTAGACAGTGATAATATTCAGACATATTAAATGATTTGTAAACGCTTGTATCACCTCCAAGAGTGTTTCAACATCAGTTTACTTAAATTTTCGAGGAAGAAAAGACCGTTCCTCCTCCTAGAAGACCACACCACAGTAGAGAACGTTCGTTCGATGCACGCTTACTCCACTGATGTTATTCACTACAGGGCCGCTCGACGACTGCTGTCAAATTCAACTTCGTGTCTAGTTTGGCAATTAGAGGCACTCGTCGACGAGAAAATCTTTTAATTGCGAGGGATTCAAGAGATACGAAACGCCACCTGGAATTACGACTCAAGGAGCACGTGGGAGACACCCGACGAGGAGAAAAATTGAATGGGATTGCACAATATTGCTTGGGACAAGAGGACCAGTGTTTACTTCCTCGAAAATTTAAGTTAACTGTTGTTGAAACATTCTTGGAGGTGATATAAGTGTTTACAAATCATTTAATTGTTCCTGATAAAGATGCAGTGCAAATCTGCCGAAAATTTGCAAGAACGCAGCGATGGGCTTGTTTAAATTCTGGTGTTAGCGTTCTGTGAAACAAGAAAGTGAGCCATTCCATAATGTCTACGAACCAGAGTATCTGGGCTGAAGAGGCCATTTTTACAAATAGAGTATGCCGTCAAATTTCCGCTGTAATAGGTATGTGCCAATTTTCCAAATTTGTGTACACCCTAAAAATTCTCAATTGCTGAAATAACCATAAGACCACACAAAATTAAAAAAAAAGTTTCATTGACAAATTTCCAAAATAAGATTAGGCATTTATTTATTTAATGTTGACGAAATCACTTCAGTATTTTTATTTACTGAAAATAATAGTGCAGATGAGTGGACAAAGGTTTGGTAACAATCTCCTGAAAACTTCCAGTTGTAACGGCTATAAATAATCTTTACATTTTTCTCGATCCTCCACATCAAGTATGGTCCCAAATTTTATTTACTTACCTTTAGTCAATCCCTAGCTAAAAATTTGTTATAAAATGTGGCGTCTGCGATTTTCTGTTGAATTTTGGTAACTTTATTTACTGTGTTGTGCACGTATATGATTCTTTGCGCGCCTACAATAACCATGTTTCTTTGTTTCCTGTTGTGACAACAGTTTTTGCGTCAATACTGTCGTGTGACCGACAATTTGTCTGCTAGGCCAGACGTCGTTCATGTGATAACGAGAAGACGAGGGCGGAAGTGAGGTAGTATTACTGCACCAAATCTCGTTGACGGCAGCGCGCGGATACATGACTGTGCGTGGCCGTTGTAAGTCAGGCCGGATGTTGCTTTAAAGTAATTTTAGGATGTAGGTTTGTCACTGTACACTAGTTTTGTACAGGTTTTTTTTACATTGGGTTCTTCCTGTAGTATACGCTGCGAAATCAAAAGACGAAAACAATGTAAAAAAAATATATATATTCGTGACTTGCAGAATCCAAAAGCGTCGTTTTGAATGGACATTTAAATCTGCGATGAATGTGGGAGGTTTCTCGGATGCAACGGTGTTCGAGAAAAATTTTAATTTTTTTTTAAAGTAAAGTTTTTGGCCTAATGTAAAGTATAAAAATATGTAGAGTAAAACGTAAATTAAAAGAAGAAAAACAAGGGCCCTGTGACAAAGGTCGATAAACTTTTTCCATCAAACATTCTCCCTGCAAAGAACTCGTGGTTGGTGGCGGTGGTCATCTGTGGGACTGGACCCCCACGGCGATCACGTTTACTGTTTTTCTTGTAAGTTTGCTTTTCATTTACAAACAAAGCCGTTAAGGGATTTTCTATAAATGTCCGCTTCTTTGCTTTTATTTGCAAGTGTGTCATTTCCTGTTGGTGTGTTTGGTTCTCTTAACTCATTTGTGCGGCCTTAATTTTCGCTTAACTGTACAAGTCATTTTTCCTGCTTTGAGGTTGTTAGTGGATTTCTTGTCCGTGTTTATTGTGCTTTTTGTTGTTAATGAAATATTTTTTAAATAACTGACAAATAATCCTGGAATCTGCCACTGAGTAACAAACCTCAGTAGTCCTTAAAACATCACAACAACACTACCATGACCACGTGGGGCCAAATGCAAGGTTGCACAAAAGGGAAGTCCCAAACCCACTCAAACAGGAAATGACAGCTATGTTAAAGTGACAGTTTTAGAAAACCTTTGTAATAGTTTTGCTGTAAATAAATGGTAGATTTCTGAAAATTCAAAACTAACTGGACACTGCAGTAGAAGCACGAATTTTATTAGGGTATAATGGCCTTCAGCAGAGTCCTCACTGATTATACCATGTGCCATGGCTCTGCCGCGACGTGCCTGTCACTTGACTGAGCTTGTCCACTCGAGACTGCCAAACAGCACGAGACAACTATTTCCTGCGGCCATTAATAACAATATTCCGTTGAACAAATTTTATTTTCCGAAACCTATAAAATTTTAAATCTTAGGCCATTAAAAAAAGAAAAGTTGGTTCTCAGGCCCTCCCGCACCGATTTTTTGACGGGAAATAAAAAGAAACGACGCGGCAAAAATAGCAGTTACAAAACAAAAATAGCCCTTAGTGAGAAATTGAAATATAAAATTGCCATTCTTGTTGTTAAATAATTGTGTGGACATGTGGTAAGAAGAATTACGAGACTGTTATTTTACCCAAACTAAAAAATAATTCCCCAAAATGTACGGAAAAATACGGTTGAAAAATACAAAAATAAAAATAAAATTCCGCCCTCCCGCACGGATTTCTTGAGAAATGCCCGAGAACCAACTTTCTTTTTTTAAGTGGCCTTATATTGAAGTAAGTAGTGTTGGGTTGGGCGGTATTGTTTTAATATGAAAAAAGGTGCTAAAATTATAATACAATTATAAAATTTATATTCAGTCCTTTTGTTGTAGGGATCAAGGGGGGGGGGGGGGTGGCTGCTTGTAATTGCATACATGCATATGCTTGCCACCAACATAAAATCATCGTGGCGGCAGTGATGGTGTTAACCTTTACAGCTTGCTGCTAAGTGCAGAAGGGCTTACCTGCTGAGGAATTAACGTCCTTGATTTTTGGAGCATTTTTACCTATTTTAAGAAAAATAATCCCAAGAACACCAAACTCTTGATGCACGCAAAATGACACTGTTTTTAGCTCTTAGTAAAATATCTTAACTAATTTTTGATAACACATGATGGTACACGAAAACTGCTTAACCTGAAATTGGCACATATTAAGCTATTTTACGAAAAAAATACGGCGGTTGATTAAAAAAAAAACCTAGGCCTTCGTGCAATATTTTAATTCCCAAAAAAAATGCCAATGTGAACTTTCGTGTGGATCCAATTTAGATTCTGGAAAAAGGGGATCGTATACGGAAAATGTTCCATGGCCAGGCATAGCTAATTAGCAGATTTCAGCTTTTTTTTTTGTGTGTGTGTGCTGAGCAACATTTTCAGTTAGTTTCTGGTTTCTTTTTTATATTTCTGACTTAGTTTGGACGTATGACAGGTTTTCCATTAAAATTTAGATGAATCCTAAGCAACCTTAATACGAGCCTTAAGTATTCAGCTTATTTTCAGAAATGTCTATCGTATTTTCTTTTTCTTTTTTTTTTTTTGCTCAAAATTACTTTTCAGCTTTTTTTTTTGTTCAGGGCCACTCTCATGCCTGCATGGCGTCCCAGAAACCTACCCAAAGCGTGCCGTTTTCAAACCATAGTTCCCTATTTTAATGTGTAATTTTTCCTTTACCATCCCGTTAACCAGGTTACGGAAGATTTTCCATATAGGATTTCTATTTTCTAAGTTTTTTTAAATATGCGTAGATAACAATTTTACGACTTTTTTAACTGAAAACTATAAGTAAAACTTTACTTCAGTTTACATGAAATTCCTCCGTATGGTGTATTTTTTGTCATTTTTCAGAAAACCCTGATAATACTGTCATTTCCATTGGAATGCACCACTGTTTAACAGAAACTTACACTTGAAAGCTTGTATTCACAGGATGGATGATTTCTAATACAGATGTATAATAAGTGGGGGACAAAATTTACTGAGCTTTTTCGGGCAAACCCTGAGTCCATCATGTCGATATTGTAAGAGTTTTATAATTCCCAGAAAGAGGACCCACTTTGGAATTAATATTGGCCTTTGGATCTAGATAAGTGGTGCCCCATTAGCAATTTTTTTATTTTCAGAAACCCAAGTAAAAAAAATGGCATCGCCTTTACCAATTGCTTAGCTTTGAGCAAAAAACAGATTTGCAACTTGTTTTTTAATAACTTCCTTTTTATCGTAGAACGTTGAGCTCAAACTTTCTTTTAACTAGTTTTCTTCTGTAGTTTACTAAGCTATTGAAGTGAATCTAGAAAAAAAGCTGGCGAAACCCCTTTCTGGGAGATCTTTAACAAAAACACGGAAAACTATAAAACCTGATTTTTTCGTGCAGCTTTTTTTCCTGTCGTACGCACATTAATTAACCGTATGACATTGATTTGACACCGATATTTGTACGCACCACTAGTGTTGGGCGGTACTAGGAATTTTTGTGACGGTGCCGGTACCTGCCTAGGTACTTGGTATTTAACAGTTTTTTTAATTTGCCGGTATTTACTTAGGTACCAACTGTATTTTTTTAAAGTAACCTAATGAAACTAAATAAGGTTGGAAATGGACTCGTCAATTTCAATTACGTAGCCCCTCCTCCCTCCCAAAAAATATACATAAGTAATCACCAAGTAGGCTACTGAACTTTGAACTCTTTTTATTTATTTTTTTTCTGTTGGTTCTTAACCTTACAGATTGTGGCTAGTGAAAAGAAAATTTTCAGCCGGTGCCTGTACCAAGCTTAGTACCCTGGTACTCTGTTTTCTCTGGTTGTACTCACAAATGAGGCGGTGTCTGATATTATAGTGCTGTGGTGCCAACAGCTGATTTTTAAATAATGACTGTCATTATTTAAAAATGTGCTTTGTTTTAATGGAAAATAATTGATTTCCTCCACCCCTTGATTTAAGCTTAAGGGGACTCACTGGTCCCAATGTGAACTCAGGCCTTAATCAACTTAGGGAATTGTTATTTGGCACATATAAAGTACTAAATTAGTAAATCACAAAAATCCAATCCTCATGCCCCCAGGGCATTTCGTTCTGAGGTTGCGCAACATTATGCGCTGTTGACTTTAGGAACAAGCTGTGACTAAACTAAGGTAGCTAGATGGATGGGGTTTGTTTTGTTGTGATCAGAATACTTTTTTTAATAAATCTTTGGATTCTCAAATTTTTTGCTCACTTCGAAGTACCCTAAATCAATTAAAAAATGCGACGGAAAAAAAAACTAAATGCAGCAGTTTACTTTCTTACTTGTAGCTTGACAACAAACTGGTGGACTGTAAAGATAATCCAAAGATTTGCAGGTAACACCTCAAGCTTTCCAAAAAGTCCAAGTTAATGCAAATCCATGCAGTAGAAGCGGAGTAAGCTGTTCCTAAAGTTATGTTTACGTTGAAAATTGCGAAGCGAGAAAACTTGGTTCAAAGATTAGTTTAGAAATTTTAACATATACGTTACTTTCGCTAACATTTTCTCCACTTCTACTGCATGGATTTGCATAAACTTGGACTTTTTGGAAAGGTAGAGGTGTTAACTGCAAATCTATGTACTACCTTTTCAATACAACTATTTGCTTGTTGCAACTCAGAAGCTAAACCACTACATTTAGTTCCCCCATCGCTACGGAACTGAAATAAATAGGCTATGCCTAATTTTTTTTTTTTAACTTGCTCATTTTAACTTTGAAAAACTTTTTTTCTCCCTATTTATACCTAGACTAGGCTACATATAATTAATTTTATTAGCAGGATGTTTGATCGCTTGATAAAAGAAAAAATATATGTTAGTCTACATATATTTCGGAAACAAAATGGTAGGGGTAGGCCAACAATTTGTCCAAGTATAGCACCATACCTAGAGATTTTAAAAACCTCCAGAAAGGTAAGATTGTCCTCCTTCTTTGTTGATTTTACTCTCCTCCTCTCGACGCTTTTTGATGGCAGCAATGCGGCGGGCTTTCTTGAGGATTTGGGAACTGCGTTTTAGGCTCTGTCTCAAACGGGTTCGGTCCTTTTTCAGCGCTAGAGCTAAGGAGCTAGCTCCAACTTTAAGCTTTGCCACCTTCATTTTCTTTAGCATTTCATATCTTCCTCCGTTGAATTGCGCAATTGCAGTTGCTACTCCAAAATCAATTCGGTTCTTCGATACGAACAAGTGCTTCGGGCATTTCCCCCAAATTACCGAATTCAGTGATTCGTTCGCATTTTGGGTTTTGCCATCTACGCACCGCCTGAGGAGGTCTTCAGAGCCCAGTCGCTGGTACACTTTGATTACTTTGTCAGCAATATCTTTAGTAACCGGTGTGTTTAGGTTGTCTCTGTGGAGCCCGGGTTTCTTTTTTTGCGCGATGGCTCTTTGGTAGAAGCAATACGAATCTTCCCCCTTGGGACATCGGTGATGGTAGTGTTTAGTGTCCGTAGACATACAGTGATACAATCCCGCAAAAACATCACTCCTCATTTGCTCCAAGTTTCCCGTGTTCTTCGTTATTGCATTCTGGTAGTATGCTTGCAGCTTATTTATTGTGTTGATTGTCAAGCTTCCATACTTCTTGCCACCTAGTTTCTCTGACGCTGTTAAGTTACGCAGGGCAGTGCCCATCCTTTTTGCCACGTGGTTGACACATTCCTTTTTGGCAATTTTTATGTTTGGGCCATACACTTTTAGTTCCTCAAGATGGCTGAAGGTTTTTGAATCCCCATCGGAGATTATCTTGGTGTAGCGAAAGTTATACTTTTCCACACTTCTTCTCCATATCTTTTCTGCCGCTTTAACCTCCATGGCGCCAGACGATCCTTCGTAATTCATTTGGCAATCCTGCTGATGCCCCAATAGCCAAATGTCAAATTCTTCACTCCCTTCTTTCAGCTTCTTTCGTTGCTGAGTGCACGTCCTACAATATTTGGACAACACTTCATAGTCAAGGACAAGCCCTGTTGTCAGTTCAATTAAAACACCTACTCCGTAATTAGATGTAAAGCCACGTTTGTGCCATGTACCGTCATAAATTACAGAGAGATTTATGGTGGCCCCTGTCTTTAATTTATTGTTCAAAATCATATTGCTTCGTCTAACTTCTGCTGCTGCTTGATTTAAATTTTCTTCAACTGCTTCCAAACTGGCATTGGTCCAGTCTTTGGAATGAGTGGTAAAAGTGTCCTGAGAAAAAATGGGTAGGCCTAATGCCATACTTAATTTTTCCAAACCTGCATACCCTGTTCCTATTTCCATTGCAGCAAGTGTCATCCTTTTGTGTACATCGTACTTGCCATCATTATTTCTTTTTGAGGATTTGCTTACCCCAACAACTTCATCGCATGCGGTGCACTTAGCTTCAAGTTTGCATATGAAACCGTAAGGGGTGACATCAAGTCTTGCACCAATATTACCGCACAAAACGCAATAACAATTTTTCACAAGTCCGTCCAATAACGAGACATCGTATATATAATTCCTTGGGGAATCGTCGTCACTTTCTACAGTAGCTTTTTCGTACCCTGTAAATTTTTTCTGGGTTGCGGTTGGACTTGGAGCACGTTGTGTTGACGCCGAATTATCAGCGTTATTGGAAGTGTTAGGGCTAGCAGACGATGTGTTTGGTGTCAAATTTGGCAATGCTGACCTTGGAGTGGGCAAATGGGAACCTTTATCCTTTTTTCCGGTCGATTCTTGGGGCTTCTGGATATTTCTTTTAATATTTTCCGACGAAATTGTGCTTGGGGGCGTCGATTCTGATGCACCATCACTGTCCGACGATGTGTTTTCGATTGATAAACTAACCGGAATTTACAATCCTCGGAACCCCTTGACAAACGTGTCCAAGCTTTGCTTTCCCGCTTGCCTGGCCAGCGGAAAACCGTGCTTTTCTGCTGGATCCCGGGCCATGTTGGGATAGCAGGGAATGAACAAGCTGATTCTGCTGCGAAAGGGGCCCTTTCTGGCCCTCTCGGTAGGGATCTCAGCCTTGTTCCCTCAGATGCCTGTCCAACTCTGCGTCTAAGGTTACACGCTTTTTGGCAAACCTTGTGGGACAGACAGGACGGTAATAAGTTACGGGCCATTAAAGGCACTGTCGAGGAGTGGCACTCGGCGTGTCGCCGCAGTCGCCGTGAGGAGGTTGTGTTGGCCCGTTTGCGAATTGGTCACACCCGACTTACTCACTGTTTCCTTTTGCTGGGGGTTGACCCTCCTGAATGTTCTTGGTGTCGACGGCCACTTACGGTCCGGCACTTACTTGTTGATTGTCCCCATCTTGATGGTATTCGTCGTCGGTTCCATCTTACGCATGACATTGCGCGTCAGTTGGGCGATAAGTCTGTCCTCCCGTCCGGTGTTTTTCGATTTTTGCAGGAGGTACAGATGTATGACAAGGTTTAGATTAGGGGTTTGAATAACGTCTCTGTAATGTGTGGTGCAGTGGCAACCCGGACCACTGCACTGTGACTGAGGTTGGCGCTAATGACCAAGTTGTCGACGCGCCATTAAGCCTCAATTCCCCCCCCTAACCGGAATTTCAACTTCTGGCGCAGGTTTCCAACGCTTCTTCGCATTTTCGCTGCCTTTTTTCCGAAGCCTCTTACTTTTATTTACAACT
Organism: Lithobius niger; assembly: GCA_023313725.1. Taxonomy (NCBI): domain Eukaryota; kingdom Metazoa; phylum Arthropoda; class Chilopoda; order Lithobiomorpha; family Lithobiidae; genus Lithobius; species Lithobius niger. The sequence goes on along the minus strand of JAHWFP010043359.1, from coordinate 18,506 downwards.
GACTTAAATCTTGGCATATTTTAACCAGTATAATGACTTAAAAATGAAAGCAAACGAAATCTGGATCACTGACGCACGCAGACGAATTTCAGCGATATTTCCAAGATGGCGGCGTGAGACGCGTTCAACCAGCCTCAGCTCTTTAACTCTTGACGTCATGGGAGAGCGGGAGCCAACCAGCGCGCGTGAAAGCTGTCATGTGATCAATCTTGATCAATCAGCCAATAGAAATTCAGTTTGCAGGCAGATTTCGTCCGACTTTGTTGCATTCTTGGCGCTGTTTGAAACGCCGCACGGGATTCGTCAAGAGCTTGCCGGAGCGCGCAATTCTTTCTCTTTCATTCAAAAAAAACCGCGCGACGATCCGACAATAATAAGCGGAGCTACGTTGCGTTGAAGTTATTGCTTTTTTATCGTCTTTGGAATTATTTTGATCGAAATTTTAGATAAAGTGCCATAGACAAGGATTACGAAAAAATTAATTTCACAATGAAGGAGTTCGAATTTTGGAAAATTGACTGCACAGACGGACACTACACAGATGACAGGTAGGGAAACGACCATTTTTTTTCCCCCATTTTTTGGTCGAAAATCCGATTTTTTGACCAGTGAGTCCCCTTAATGCGTGTTTGACAACATGTTTGTTAAAATTATTAGTTAACTTGCTGTCCAAATAGACACGCAAATATAAACACACGCTGGATGTAGCCCCAAAGTTACACAAATTTGGCTCCACTTTTGTGCATTGTTTGGAATTCCAATTGTACCATCGTTGATCTTTAACTGATTACTACACTGCTTTGAGCCCTACAACACAAGGGCTGAATGAAATATTGTTATAATTTTAGCGCCTTTTTCATATTACAATGCGCGATATTTGGCACTTGAATTTTTGGTACTGCGGTTCCGCGAGAACCAGTTTACTGCCCAACACTGCGCACCACTGTAGTAGAACTAATCCTTGCGGAGAATATTGAGCACTACAAGCCCTTGTCAGTAAATGTAGGTATTGTTGGGTCCAGTTGTAAGCAAATTTCTAAAACCGTTTTTCGTAGCTAGTGCTCCCTGATAAGTGGCTGTTAGCTTTTTTGCAGCATTCACACATTTTTAAGTGGGATCAGTCGCATCTGGGAGTTCCTACTTTTTCCTAATTTTTTTTTGTTGTTTTTGGAAGCATTTTGACAGTATGTAATATAATAAGCATAAAACCGTACTGGACTACTACAAATTGCAAATTGTTAAAAATCTGGTTTTGTGACTTCAATAATGTTCCAGTATTGCGACATAAGCGTGCATTTAGTGAAACGTGCAATCTGATATTGCACTTCCACATGACAACTGACAAACCACCAACCAAATATCCCCTCCAGTGGTTGTTGAGGTTGTACTAGTCTGTGACGCTGCTGTTAGTAACATGCAAGAATTAGCTTAGAATACTTAGTGTGATAGTATGGAAGTCCATACTAATTACCCATATTAATGACAATGGGTTTACACTGAAGTAAAACCAATAGGTGATAGGGATGAGTCAATAACCGAAACCGATTCGGATTTTGTGACGGTTTTTCGTATGGTGTTCGAAAAATTAAAAAATGTCCTTATTTTTTAAAAATGATTATTATTTTCTATGTATGAATGACAACAAGGCTCCTAGTCGTTAAAATGAAAATAGAGGAAAATGGTGCCACAGCTATACCAATGGTCTATCATGCGGCTGAAAGTGAAAAAAGAGTGAGTTAGAAGCCAGTGTTACTACTGTTACAGGAAGAGAAAAAAATAGAAATAGCTGCCTGGGGTGGATGGTGGCAAAAACCGATACCGAAACCGAGGTTTTGTGGAAGTGAAAACCGGAACCGAAGTCAAAATAATGAAACCAACCCATCCCTAATAGGTGAGCTCCCACATTTTTTCCACCCCAAACTGCAATTGGTTATTTATCTCTAGCAAGTTTTGGTTTCATGTATTGGTGTTTTATGCTAGACTCAAATTTTTAAAGTATTCTTACCATGTTTTTACTTTCATGTGTTGGTTCAATTGACACTATCACCGTTTGAAAAGCGAGCGAAAATGTCATAGTGCCATCAAGTGGCAGTGATGTTAACCTTACAGCTTGCTCACAGGTACACAAGGTCTTAATAAATTTTCACTCAGGTAATTAAGGAGGTTGTGGCTTGTTTGTTTCGTTAAAAGAAATGCCGTGCATTCCTTTGGTTGATGCAAAGAAGTGCTAGTTGGATAGCGCTAGATGTTGCCAGATTCTGCCTACTTACAATCAGTGATTGTGCCACTTTTAATATACATATTTTATGCCTAGCCTTGAAAGCATTAAATGTTGGGTCTTTAAAATGGTCCAGAATTTTGTCTGTATTATGCTTGTTGAAATGTGGTTTATCACTAATTGTAATTTTACACCTTAATTAAATAAAAACTATTTTGTCAGGCTAATGCGTTTTTTATTTAAATATTCCTTGTACGCAGACAGGTCGTGCCATTCATGCAGTTTGTGTCAGAAGGGGCAGCTTGGAGCAATGCACTCATCCTCCCTCTTATCCATGGGTGGGTGGGCATATTGCTTTATCATTTACCACGATTTCAGAGCTGCGCCTAGAAATTATTTTTTTGTTGGGGTTGCTGGAGATGTCAACGAAACTCGGAAAAATTCCTGAAAAAATTTTACCGCACACTTTCACAATCAAGACAACAGCTTCGTCCAGCGAATTTTCGATGGCTTGAGCTGCTAGCTCGGACTTTTAGTGGAAAATAAAAAAAGTCCGAGCTATATCCTTGAGGCCCGAAGAAGATAGCAGCTCAAGCTATCGAAAATTCGCTGGACGAAGCTGTTGTCTTGATTGTGAAAGTGTGCGGTAAATTTTTTCAGAGTTTTGTTGACATAATGGCGTTTCACAGTACGAAAATTAAAGTTGTTTTTAAAGTTGCCGGAGATGGTAATTTTTTACCCCTCCACTGTTTTTACAGTACACTTGTTTGGCTTAATTTTTGTTCAGGTTCTCGTTTGTTTTTAAATATGGATTGGGCTGGGGTGAGATTGAAAATATTTTCAAAATAAATCTGACAGATTTATTTCAGCCAGGTGCTGGACTTGTATCGACACGGGGTCAAGTTAATTCCAGGATTTTCTTAAATGCTGACCCATGTGTGGGCCTTGGAATAACAGTAACTCCGGATTCTTAATCTGCTTTACAAGCATCTGAAATAATCCGGAATTATGGTAACACAAGAGTCACCATAAAACTTGATTTTTCTGAAATGTGGTTACCTGCAAGGAACCGGAATTACCATAAACATACCTGACTGCTCGCTCGTTGCGACTATACATATAACATCAAAAACAACCATGTTATTGTCAAATTAGACGCATGTTGGGGTAATTCCGTGTTACACATTTTTACAATGTAGCGCGTTTCCAGTTCAAGCTTTCAGTGCGTGTGCATTTGGCTGGAAAATACTTGAAATTTATTTTTGATACCAGAAAATACTCGGAATTTCAACTCCAGCTAATTTAACGGTTTTCTCCTGCAATTAAAACAAAATTGTCATAATTGCTTTGTAAAGGTTTAGTTTTATGTCACTTATTTAATTAGTTACCACCATTGTCAATTTTTGTTTGCACGCACTCAGAAAAAAGACGGCGCACTTCCAGTTAGCCATAATGCCGCTCCTCGCGCGCCATTCTTCTGTCTTCCGTACTACTTTGTAGTTGAATTCGATATTGTGCTGCCCACTGCATGAATGGAAAAGTGTCCGGACATTTATGTTTAAAGTTTAAGATTCTACTGGAAGATCGGTAAAACTACATATTATAATATACTGGGGAAAAAACGTATGCTGTTTGCACCCTGGTTTGGTCCGTTGATGAAGATGACTTTGCATGGTGGCGCCAGAGGCAGGATTTCCCATCGGCACTTGCGCATGTGACAAGAACATACAGCTAGTCCACCCATCCATCCGCTCAACTCTGCTATTGGCGGCTGTAATTTTCAAGGTAGCCTAGCTTTTAAAAACTACTTCCTTTCATTGTCGGATTTATTTATTGCAGACTGAACGCATGTCGGAAAACAATTGAGTACTTTTCATTACTACCATACAGGGCTGTCGTTCTCTAATCTGTGGAATCGACTTTGAGCCTCAAAATCGTGTGATTAAGTCAAAAGTTGGACAGAAAGTTGAAATGTTTTATGGCAAAGCAGTTTTGCATAACTAAAAAGGATTGTTGGTCGAACTATTGATGTGAAGAGTAAGATTTCTAGTAAGACTTTAGTAAGATTTCTAACAACCAAAATAACTACCAAAAAGGCTGCCTTTGCTTTTATAAAATACTTGGAATGTTAGATTGAAAAGTGATTTTCTTTATTGCCAAAACAACTTAACCTGGTAATTTTAGCATTACATTCCTCGAATGTGATGTTCCCCTGGAGGTTTCTTCTGGTTTGTAAACGCCTGCTTGCATATCCCACCGCGCATGTGCGGTGCGGTCCTCCCTAATAAAAGCGACGGCGCGCACGCTATCGGCACTCATTTTCCTCCAGAGGTGTCTCCACGCCACCTCGTTCCCCGACTGTCGTTAGGAAAAATTGGATTCTTCCCGAAGATAACGCTTGGAAGCCCACCCTTCGTCCGGCAGTCGTTGGGCCTTGCCTGCTGTCACATCGCCTGACTCCCTCCTCCCGGGCCAGCGCTCGCCGCTCCTCGCCCACTGGATCTGTCGTCGCTTCGACAATACCTTTAAGTCGCCAGAGACTCCTCCCGGGCCACCGAGCGCAATCTCCGCCGGGCGACACTCCCATTCTCTGGAACGAGACTTGCTGCTCGACCTGTAGTCCAACTCCACTGATAGGCCTAAGCATCAGCCGCAGTGTCGTACGAGAAATCGTACACGAAACTGGCCAACACCTACAGGTCAACCCGATGCCGCCTCCCTCCTGCACGTCTTTGGTATGAAAGGCCCGCACCCAGGACTGGGTCGCATCTACCTCTAGCCACGAAGGGCACATGCGTGTCGCTTCTTCTCTCCTGCCCCACCCCCAGCCTCGGCATCCAAGCGCAAGCCGGACGACACTGTCGCCCGTCCCTACTGCCGAGAAACGCATCAGGTTCCCGGACGACACTCCTGACGGGACCTCCCTGTCGCTCGCAGCTCTTCTAAAGACTGTCGAACAGATAGTCCTCGCACTGCTTCCTGTTCCAGCCTGCCGGACGACACGTCTGTCGCTCGAAGCATGTACGGCTCATCGCCGCCTGCCACATGCCTCGATCAAGACTCTCGACCATGGCTTACCCCACATTTCGAGCGAAAATCAAGAGGTACCTTCCTAAACTACCAAACGCACCACTGTTGGTGACAGTTTGGCTCTTTCCCTGCTAATATCCTTGTTGGTTGGGTTGACGTCAACATCGTCAGTGATGAATCTGTTTCGTCAAAACTGTTAGCTCGCGCATGCTCAAACCTCCACCCTAGCACACCACCTCCCGAGATGGTTCGCAATTTGGCATTGCTCTCGCCTGGTCACATCTATTAGCCAATCCTAGTTAAATCCATTAGCCAGGTCTGGTCGTGTTGATGGTATGACGTATCGAGTACTCTGCTGAGCTTGTTGAGCTGTATTGTAGTTTAGGAAGGTACTGAACTGCTGACGCAACATCACTGCGCACACGCAACGTCAAGTTTGGAGCCAAACTGTCTCTTAACAGGGGTGCGTTCTGTTTTCTCTGTTCGGTGCTTTAGGAAGGAACTGAAGCCGACTTGCTGTCCACTGCTGCTTGTCTCACTCGTGGTTGATACACGTTTTGAGTGAAGAACCTAGACGGAAGCTGTTTGCACCCTTTGCTGCTTGTCTCGACCGTGGCTAACCCCACGTCTCGAGTGAAAACCAAATCACCTGTTGCTGTTACTGCTGCTCGTCTCACTCGTGGCTAAAACCCACGTTTTGTGTGAACCAAGACTGAAGCCGTTTGCACCATTTGCTGCTTGTCTCGACCGTGGCTAACCCCACGTCTCGAGTGAAAATCACGTCACCTGTTGCTGTTTACTGCTGCTCGTCTCAATCGTGGCTTGAACCAACGTTTTGAGTGAACCAAGACGGAAGGCGTTTCCACCTCTTGAAGCTTGTCTCAACGGTGGCTAGCCCCACGTCTCGAGTGAAATCAAGTCGCCTGTTGCTGTCCACTGCTGCTCGTCTCAATCGTGGCTTGAACCCATGTTTTGAGTGAACCAAGACGGAAGGCGTTTCCACCTCTTGCTGCCTGTCTCACTCGACTGTTGCTGTCCACTGCTGCCCGTCTCACTCGTGGCTGATCCCACGTTTTGAGTGAAGTACATAGACGGAAGCCGTTTGCACCCTTTGCTGCTCGTCTCGACCGTGGCTAACCCCACGTCTCGAGTGAAAATCAAGTCACCTGTTGCTGTCCACTGGCGCTCGTCTCATCGTGGCTTGAACCCACGTTTTGAGTGAACCAAGACGGAAGGTGTTGCCACCTCTTGCTGCTTGTCTCGACCGTGGCTAGCCCCACGTCTCAAATGAAAATCAAGACATCAGTTGCTGTCCTCTGCTGCCTGTCTCATTCGTGGCCCGAGCCCACGCTTTGAGTGAATCAAGACGGAAGCCGTCTACACCCCTTGCTGCTTGTCTCGACCGTGGCTGTCCCCACGTCTCGAGCGAAAATCAAGACAACAGTAGCTATCCACTGATGTGTCTCATTCGTGGCCTGAACCCACACCTTGAGTGAATCAAGAAGGCGTTTACACCTCTTCCCGCTTGTCTCGTCTGTGGCTGACCCCACGTCTCGAGCAAAAACCAAGACACTGCTGCTCGTCTCATTCGTGGCTTTAAACCCACGCTTTGAGTGAAGAGTCAAGTTGGAGGCCATCTGCATTTTCCTCTACTCGTCTCATCATGGTTTAAAAAAAAACCCACGTCCTGGGTGAAGAATCAAGTCGAAAGACGTCTCCATCTCTTGCCGCTTCACGCCTGCTTCTGCTGTCGCACCGCCAGACTCTTCCGTCCCCCCGGGCCAGTGCACGCTACCTCCCGCCGCGCTGGACCTGTCGTCCCTCCACCACAACCTTCAAGTCGCCAAGGACTCTTACCGGGCCGCCAAGCAGAACCTCCGCCGTGCGACACTTGCCCAATCTCCGGACCGAAGCTCGCCGCTCGACCTGCCGTCCAATTCCTCCCGGAAGGGCCGCAGTGTGGCACGGAAAATCGTACACGACATCGTCCGTCACTGGCAAGTTAATCCGATGCCGCCTCCTTCCTGCACGTCGTCGGTACACAGGGCCCGTACCCGGGACTGTGCTGCGTCCACGTCAAGCCACGAAGGCCACTGGCGTGCCGCTTCTTCTCTCCCAGCTACGGCACCGAAGCGCAAGTCGGACGACACACTGTCGTCACATCACCCTCTGTCGCCCGCCCCTTCTACCGTGAAGCGCATCAAGCTCCCGGATGACACCCCAGACGAATCCACCCTGTTGCCCGGAACTCTTCTAAAAAGACTGTCGAGCAGACTGTCCCAAACTTCAGCCGAAGTGTCGTACGTGACACCGTCCGTCACCTGCAAGTCAGCCCGATGCCGCATTCTCCCTGCACATCTTCGTTACGAAAGGCCCGTACCCAGGACTGGGTCGCGTCCACATCAAGCCGTGAAGGGCACGGGCGCGTCGCTTCTTCTAGCCCCGGCTACGGCACCCAAGTGCAAATCGGACGACACACTGTCGTCGCGTCACCCCCAGTTGCCCGCCCCTGCTGCCGAGAAGCGCATCAGGTTCCCGGACGACACCCCAGATGAATCCACCGTGTCGCTCACAACTCTTTCAAAGACTGTCGAACAGCCTGTCCCAGACTGCTTCCTGTCAAGCCCACTAAGTTGCCGGACGCCCCTGTCATCAACCGTGGCCAAACAACAGGCCTTGGATTTGCCTCACGAGACAAAGACTCCAAGCTCCGCTGCCTCCTGGGTCAATCACCGACACTCCTGACATGTCTCCTCCGCAACGAAGGCTCCATACTAGGCAGAAGCGACTCTCTTCGTTTCGACTAAGAACCTCCTACGCCGCGCGCCGGCCGTGACAACAGCTCTTCCGATCCGGTGGAGACGGCGGTACTATGCCCCCCCCTCCCAACTTTGACACCTACCCGGAGTACGAGTTTGATTACAGCAACAACAAGATGAATTATGGGACCTCGTCAATACCCAAGAAAGCTGACGTCCCAACTTTCGTACTGTACGATAAAGACAACTGCGTCTGACTAAGCCTACGCGCGGCCTCTCAAGCAGATGTCCTCCACACGGCCATTAACACTCTACATGAAAAGCTGTCATCCGACATCACTACAGATGAGTTCAAGATTCCCTGACTCCTCACGTCCCTGATTCCTCACCTCTTCCAAAAAAAAAAAGCTAATTTCGCTACTCACCACGCAATGAACTGGGCAACGAGAGCGCTGTTCAACAACACCCTTCTCCTCCACGACACGCGAACAACCTTTACGTCTACACACGACACGGACTAATCAACCAATCCATGAGTCAGGAACACTCTTCCGTGGGTTAATCCCGACACTTGCTCCTCACCTGGATGTTTCGAGGAAACCGAAGCCGCAAAAGCAAGCCACGCCTTCAATCCGCCCGTTCTTGAGAATCAACAAGCCAACCCCCGTCCCCTGGACGATTGACACAAAAATACAGCGTCGTCAACCCCCTGCCGCCCGAACGACACTCCTGCCTACCAGCAGCCCTTTTGGACTGACGCTCAACACTCCCAACAGAAGCTCACCGCCACCCCTAACCGAAGGAGCTGAGTCTCATCTCCCGGGGCCATAAGCATCTACCGCAAAAACCAACAATGAAGCCTTGTGCCTAGCTGGTCTCCCTGTCGGGATCAAACTACGCTATTATTTTCCAGCCTGGCATGATTTGACCACCAACCTAGAAATCCTATTGATAATAAACGCGGCTTTCGTCCGACGTTCCTACATCAACCGCTGCTGTCGCCATATCCTCGTTGGGACTTCTCGCCCCAAACGACAACATTCGTGTCGTACGAAATACCGCAAACTACTGGATCTGTAAACGATCGAAGCAGCTTATGACAAACATGAATTGAGCAAGAACATGAGAGTGACGACACACTTAAGTGTGAACCGTCTCTCCATCTTGAGCCCACCATACTGCCACCCCAATTGTAGAATGCTGGCACCAGTGTCTTGGCGCCACCAGTCCACCTTCACATTCCACTACTTAAGTGACATGATGAAGGATGAATCCGGACTACATCGGCTGGGACCGTTCGTCGCAGCCAGAACCGTGGTCAAACCCCCCTTAAGCACTCAGAACGAAGCAGAAGCAAGACCCATGAAGGAAGCAAGTTCCATCCAGCTAGAAGCAGGAGACCACATTCCTGTCAAGCCCAATTGTTCTGAAAAAAGTGCGAATTTTTCTCTTGCAGATAAAGAATTCATGGGGGAAAGCCTGCTTGCATCCCAGGGCGCTCGTACTGGCGGTGCCCGCCACCAACTTTGACGAGGTCAACTGGTAATGCTAAAATTACCAGGTTAAGTTATTTTGGCAATAAAGGAAGAACATTTTGCCGGCCCCCAGGCTGGTCGGCTAAAAATAGTTTCTTTTTGCCTAAAACATACTTAACCTTAACTCCCGCCCTGCCTCCCCTCTCGAGTTACCGCCTGACATTGAGAGTAAAATGAATGCCGATTGCGTGTGCGCTGTCGCTTTTATTAGGGAGGACCGCGCCGCACATGCGCGGTGGGATATGCAAACAGGCGTCTACAAACCGGAAGAAACCTCCAGGGTAACATCACATTCGAGGAATGTAATGCTAAAATTACCAGGTTAAGTATGTTTTAGGCAAAGGTAGGCAAGGTATGTTTTTTGTTCTTTTTTAAACCAGCTAGCTGTACATTAAACTCTGATGACAAAATGATTCCCGGTTATGTTTTTTATTGTAAAAAAAATAACCTGTTTTTTTCTACTTTTTGGTGGCAACTTTTCCTCTTTTTTTAAGTTTTTTCTAGGCAGTAGTTCCTACTTTTGTTCCTAATTTTTGGGATTTTGTGCTGTGACCCCTGCATTATCAGTAAATTTTAGCATCCAGTTCCTCGAATACCGTTTTCTCTAGAGGTTTTTAAACTGTGTAACCGGCCAGCTCGGTAACCCAAATGCGCATGCGTCAGCAAGTGCCGAAATGCTAAAGGCTATCATTTTTGCTCTTGTGAGTCACTGTGTGGAAACGTTTTCATTTTACCGCAAAGACCCTGTACTTCTCGTCGATCAAAGATCACCGCAGCATCCATGACAAGGCTCAAGGGTGCTCCGAAAGAAGTCTCCTCAGAAGACTACTACTTCTCATGCCACCCCATCTGCTGCTCACCCTGATGATGTCATTGGCCTTTTGTCCCCCGTTCCTGGACCTTCGACCACGTCTTGCCGCGACGATCCCAAGCGGACTTCGATACTGGCGATATCTTCTGGCCCAGCACCATCTTTGGGCAAGGCCCTTTCACACTCGCCAGTCCATCGCTCACCATACCCATCGACCATTCCTGCACCTTCTGCTCCTGCTGGCAACACGGTCGACATCTCTAACACGTCTCTGGTCCCGTGTGGTCAAACCGCAGTTTCGACTCGTAATGTTCAAGAGTTACAGGACGATCTTCGTTCAGCGAAGGAGGCGTACTCCAAGCTCAAGCGGAAATTAAAGTCCCACTCCGGCAGAAAGCACACGCATTTACGTCCTTCAGTTGAAGCCCTGCTTGACCTTTTGTCTTGGTCTTTTCACTGCTCTGAGTCCATCACCATTTCCTTCGGCTTTGACAGACTAGTCCCTTTCGAAGAACCAAGTTCACATGCTCATAGATTGAGCCATCCGGGAATTCCGCTGTAAGCAGAAACCATCTCGGCTTACACCTCCGTTATCTCTGGCGCACCAATTTTACACCACCGAATGGGTTATAGCCACCATACCAAGCGAATCACTTCGTAGACATCTCTATTTTTCATGGCTTGCCCCTATCAAGAAACATCGCAACTCCTCAACCAACGACGAAAACATCAGGATGTCTAATCGGCACTTTAACCTTTTGTCGGCCTCTCACGCCTCCATTCCGGTCAAGAACGGACCATCATGCACATTCACGATAACTTATTGTTTACATGATTTTGAGACAACGACAGCGAACTTGAGTCTGCTTCTACTGTCAACGAGGCTCACTGGCAAAGACAGTCATCGCTTCCGTGACAAGTCTGCCCTTTTGTCTACTCAGGTGAAACCTGTCACAGTCACTTCGCCGACAGCTTTCGCGACTATGATGATTTCTCTGCCATACCATGTTACGACCTACTAAAGACAGTAGAAAACACCGTTTCTGACTGCTTTCTTTACAAACCTACCTCATCTGATACTGAACCAATCAAGAACCGAGTCCTGTCAATTAAATTCGGCTTTGGCCTTCGAGACAAAAACACCAAGCAACGTGCTGTCCTGGGCCAGTCGACCACGCTTCTCATGACGCTTTTAGGTAACGGAAGCCTCCTTCTTGGGAAAGGCAAACCATTGGAGCTTGATAAGGATCCCCCTCCGCCTCGCCCTGGTCATGAATCCTCGATAAACTTCGACACGTACCCTCAGTCTGAATTCCTTACCAACTGAATCAAAAATGTACTTCGGCACAACTGCAAATACCAAGGGAAGCTGAAGTTCCGTCTGGTTTTAAAAGACGTCGACAACCTGCTTCATCGGGGCTTACGTGCCGCAACGTAAGCCAACGCCCGTAATACCGCCGTCAACACACTTTACACGTCAACTCGAAGTCGAACGGCTTTCTTTCCTGATAAATCCAGTTTTCAAGAAATATATTTTGCCACCTTTCACTCTATGAATTTGTTCACCAAAGCGTTTTTCAACTCGTGCCTTGTATGCATTGTCGTTCTCCAAGCCGCACCAAATCTCAACTACTCGATGAAACGCCAACTATTCCACGAATCAGACACGCTCTTTCGCGGCCTAATACCAAAATTTAATATGTGCGACACAGCTAGAGGATCGTTTACGTTTTAAGTACATTTCATGATTTATGAAAACACTCAGACTTCAATATTGATTCACAAACAATTTACATTGCTGCAAATCTTCGATAGTCATTCAAACACTAGTTGTGTGTTCAAACGCCGACTATCTTCATCGGGCTTCCTGCATTTTGGACACTCCTGATGAAGATAATCGGCGTTTGAGCACATAACAACCAGTGTTTAAATGACTATCGAAAATGTGCAGCAGCGTAAATTGTTTGTGTATCAATGTTGAAGGCTGAGTATTTTCATAAATCACAATCCTAAAGTTAGCCCCACATCTAGATGTTTACGAAAGACGAAACTCTCTCATCAAGGCAACAAGGATAGCTAGCTGGTCAAAGCCAAAAAAACAAATAGCTGCTCGAAGACAATTACAACTATGACAAACAGTACTTTCATGGCAGACCATCCAACAGAGGAAGGAAGAAATAACCGCAGCTCTACTCAAACGACAGATGCAACCGCTACTCCCCTGGATCCAGAGGAAAGCCTCGCAACAGCCAATGACGAAACGCCTCTTTCGTCTCTGCCGGTAGGAGCCCGTTTCTTCCAGCCTGGCAAAGCTTAAAAACGAATCCGCAAATTCTTTCAGTCCTTCATCAAGGCTTTCATCCCACGTTCTCCGGCAAACCAACCCTTGTCTCCCCTCCTCCGTGGGAGTTTGCATCTCCAGTAACCACCCACCTTTCGTCAGAAGTCCAAGTCCTCCTAACGAAAGAAGCCATCAAAGAAGGCCCAAATCCTCAACGACCTGTTTTCTACAGTTCAGTCTTCCTTCTTCCAAAGAAATTCGGCAGTGAAAGCCTTATCTTCAACCTAATTGTCTTTAAACCAGGAAATAAAAAATTGCTAAATCCAAACAAATGGACCGTTTCAATACACTTGATGCATATCTCCACGTCCCACTACACACATCTGTTCACCACCTCTTTCACTTTATGGATGACGACAGGATGTACAAATTCCAATGCCTACTTTTCGGCCTCAATGCAGCACCCAGAATCTTCACTCTAATTCTAAAACCAGTCCTGGCTCATCTTCATCAAAACTAAATCACAGCAAGTGCTATTTCGGACGACTGGCTTCTGAACAACCTCGGCTCAAAACAACTCGTTCACAACCGAAACTTCACCACAGATAGCCTCAATTGCCTTCTTTTAGGTGTAAACCACAAAATATCTAGACTCGCCCCAGCTCGAATTCATCTTTCTAGGGGTCTCGTTCAACTTCATATCTGCAACAGTAATGCCTTCACGATACAGAATCTAAGACATCATCTCACTTGCAAGGTCCTTCTTTCAAAACTCAAACCACACCCTCAAGGAAGTCGGCTCCCTCATAGAGAAAATGGACTCCATGACAAATCTTGTCACTTTACGGAATATGGATAACCTGGCTATTCCACTGCTACAGCATCAACACGTGGAGAAAGCAGCTACAATCGCGTCCCTTTCGTGCCTGACCGACGGAGCTTTCCAATTGAAATTACTCTGGTGGTCAGATGCTTACATCTTTTCGCAGTCAGTTCTCCTTCATGAGCCCCAACCAGATCTACTCGTAGACGCCTCTCTGGAAGTTTGGAGCGCTTGTATGGCTCACCACAAAATCTCTGGCAAATGGACAACCTTCGATCTAGCTCACATAAATTTATTAAGAGCTATATAAGTGATCCTCAATGCCACTTTAAATCTAGTCTCCGGGAAAGTAGTCCCACAAAATTTCAAACTACACCATGTCCAAACGATTTAAAAGTGAGTTTCTGGGACGATTGATGTAGTCCAAGCCGTTAACGCCACAGCTTTGGCTTACATAATGGAAGGAAGGAAGCATGAGATCCCTTTAACTCCACGCAGTCACCTCGGCAATCCTACCTCTACGTATTCCAGACAATCAGAATGTCATTGGACCCACTGTCTCGCCAAAGACTTCCCTTGGGGAATGGACTCGATAAAGAAATCCATCTGCGAATATCTATTCAACATATGTGTAACCTAGATTATCGACTTATTTGCCACGAGGCACAATGCCATACTTCCCTACTTCTTCAGCCCAGTCCTCGATGATCAAGCATGGGCAGTAGCAGCACTGACATTCTCCTGGCAGAACCTTTACGGTTACCTCTTTCCACGTTCAAACTTCTACCTCAAGATAAAGGAAACTTAGGAACTCATCCTGCTAATCCCCCGAAATGGCCGTCATCGGCCTGGTTCCCACAACTTTTGAATCTACTTGTTGACGACCCTAGAAGTCTGCCAGGAGTTACAAATCTACTGTCGCAGCATAAGGGAACCCCATTCCACCCAAACACAGGTGGCTGCAATCATCAAACTTATGAAAACGACAGGAATTCTTGAAAGAACAAGCCGTTCGCATTGCAAGCAAGGCAATCTTGTCAACCAACAGAATCTATGACAACCACTCGAAAAACGATTATATGGGTGTAACAAAGAAAATCAATCCAGTCGTCCCTCCTTTGCCCAAACTACTGATTTTCTTCACCGATCTCTTCAAGGAAGGACTAAAGGGATTCAAAATCCTTGTTTACCACTCGGTCCTTAACTCCTTCTTCAAAGCAGCAGGTAACACTGACCTTCTTCACGACTTTAGCATATCCTCTCTCGTCAAATCTTTCGAAAGTCGAACGACTGACAATTCGTCTAATCTTCCCAGATTAGGACCTAGCGACATCTTGGACTCCTCATGAAGGAACCTTATGAACCCATCCAAAACTGCCACTTTAAACTTGTCACCCGCAAATCAGTATTCCTAATGACACTTGCGGCAAGCGTACGATGCAGTGAAGTAACGAGCCATATCCGTATTTGCTTTTTGCTGCTTCTCCCCAAATTTCACAGTAGCCCTTTAACACCAGGACAGGGTTCATACAAAACCTGAAAATCTCTGGGAAAATAAAAATGGTGCCAAGTCTCGGGGATATTTCAGGAAAAACAAGAAGAAATATTGTGAAAATCGAGAAAAATACGGAAATCTGGGGAAAAAATGCCTTTGTGTCTGATCTGTACGTGCCATTGAATTAGCAGATCAGAAACAAAATCCTAGGCTAGCAGCATGTATTTGTGGTTTTATATGTTCAAGTATTTTAGATATTACTTCAAGAAACCAAATCTTAGGATATACCAAAATCTGTGATGAAAATGCGTTTAGTGCTGTCTGGACCAGTCTCGACGGCTATTTTCTGTGATGTTGGATTATTTTTGTACAAATATTAATAAAAACCTGGAAATATCAGGGAAATAGGAATTTAAAAATAGTCTGAACCTTGCAAAAACAACCCTTCGTGCACAAACTCAACTTGCGAGCCATCAAAATCAGTTATAATTGGTAACAAACCGGGACGCCGCCTGTCTAGTACGTACTTCATTTCTACATCGACAGGACGGACAACAACGAATTCCACAGAGAAAGAATTTCAACTTTTCCTTCCCTTCAAAAGGAATCTTGGGGAAACTTGCGCAATAATGATCGCAACTCGATCAAAACTATCATCGTCAACGCCGACGACAACATCAGGGTGACACATGAGCTGAAGGCCATCTCAACATCATGGGCTTTCGACAGCAACATCCCGGTTCCTGGCATCCTCGCAGCAGCATCACGGAGAAGTACATTAGTCTTCAGGGAGATGACCATGCAAGCCAGTGGACTCCCCTTCTGGGGCTCATCATTGCAGCCAGATGTGTCGTCGACCTCCTTTAAGTAAGTAGCAAGACCAAAAAAAAAGGCCCTGAAAAGGCACCACATCTTACAAGAGACCAAAATCCTTTTTTAATGACTGGTGGAGCCAGCTCGTAACCCTAGGGTGCCTATTAAGGTGGTGCCCACTGACAGTTTTGACGAGGTCTACTGTAAATGCTAAAGTTTACAGGTAAATGTATATTATTGATCGGCATTAGAAAATTTAAAAAAAGTGGGGTGCCACTAGCTGATTTTTGTTTCTATTGCCTACAACAGTGTGCATTATCTTCACCCACCCTACGTCCCTCTTGAGTCTCAACCACGATATATCGAGAGGAAAAAACTGACATTTTGCGCTTCCGCACTTTTAGAGGGGTGTGCTGGCGCATGCGCACTTAGATTACCGAGCTGGCTGGCTACAAACAACTTAAAAGCCTCTAGGGAAAGGACATTCGAGGAACTGAATGCTAAAATTTACACGTTAGATATGTTTTCATAGGCAATAGAAACGAAAGTTAGCCGGTGGCACCCGCCGTTTTTTTAATTTTTTACGCCACGTGACGACGAAATGGCTAACCCAAATATATATTACACAAGTCAGACATATGATTCGTTTGGCTTGGGGCAAACTTTGCTTTGAACTTTTATTATTTTCAAATCGTTTTTTTTTTTTTCGTTAGTCCAAAGTTGTCGTAAATAATAGCAGAATCGGATCCTATTGCCGACATAAAAGTTGCAGTTTGTATTTAAGGTGGCTGCTTGTCAGGTTTGTAGCGATCGCGTACCATTGAAATTGTTGCACCCATGATTTGCCATACGTTCGCCATATTGTCGAGTGTGACAATGAGTGGTTTTGACCACTGAGACACAACTCATTTTGAGGAAAGAGAAGGCTTCTTTCGTCTAATGGTTGTGTGTAAAAGTTTCCACGTCGTGTGTTTGTAAATTGGTCCGGCCACAGGATCCACGCTCCTTGGTGGCCTGGGTCCTTGGGCGGGATGGGGAGGAGAAGTAATGGCAGAAGCATTTAATGTGAATTTTTCTCAGGTGTCAACTGCTCACGTTATCCAGCCGTGGTCAGGCCTACCTGAAGCCGATGCCCCCTTGACTATCCTGAAGCTGGATGCAGCACTTTCAGTTTGCCGTACTGATGGTGCTCCAGGGATTGATAAAATTAGCTATGGCCAGCTTAAGAGCCTTAGCAAAAAAAGACTCGAGGGGCTCCTAGAGGTCTTTCAGGATTGTTTTAATGGAGGGGCAATTCCTAAAACCTAGTTCTGGGTAGAGGGAAAAACAGAGTGTCTGTAACGAGTTATAGGCCCATTGCCCTTCTGTCGTGCGCCGGGAAATTGTACGAGAGGCTCTTAGTGAATAGACTAAATAGGATCCTGGAAAGCTCAGGAGAATTTTACAATGCACAATTCGGTTTCAGGAAACAGAGAGGTGCCCAGAATGTGATGATGTATTTGGAATATGGGATTAGGGAAGCTAGGTAGGTTTGGCAATAAAATTGCTGTAGCCTGGGTCAGGCCGGCTCTGCAGAGCATGGGAGTTAGTGAGAAATTGGGTGAGGCAATTCTCTTGCTGCTAGGAGACCGTATGTTCAAAACGAGAGTTGATGGATTTTGGTCGAAAGTGAAAACAACCCGTAGGGAGCTGCAGCAGGGAAGTTGCTTGAGTCCGACTCTCTTTATGGTAGCGATTAATGCGGTTTTAATGGAACTCGGCTTGTACTGCAACATTGTGGTGGTTTATACAGACGATGTAGTGTGGCTGGTAGGGAGGGACGTCGGTGAGCTTCTGGTCTCGCTGGAAGCGGTTGTTGCCGGGAGTATCGACTTATTGGCAGTAAGGGGGCTTTCCCTCTTTAATCCAAAGACTGAACTAATGATATTCTCTAAGGGATCTGCAATTCTGGGTTCTCTGTGTGTCAGCGGCACAGTTGTGAATGCGTCTGCCTGCATCCGGTATCTGGGCTACAAGTTGGATCCACAGCTGACGTGGGCTACCGACGTAACCAGTGTGCAGAAATCTATTGGTGAAAGGCATGGGATCCTCAAGTCCCTTAGCCTCCAACCAGGCAGTTGTTAAGAGGTCGGTCATCTTAGCTATATATAGAACCAAGAATTTATAGGGTTTGGAAGGAGAATTTGTAACTCTAAAAAGTCCCTATTGAAACATGTTAGATTCGTCTGTGTTAGTTCAGTCCGAGTTTTCAGAGGGCGCCACATGTTCCAACTGGTAATTTTTGCTAATTTTTCAGCCCAAATCTAAAGTAAACTAAATTACAACTAATTTAGGCTAAATAATAATTAAATACAAGCTATTTTCTTTTAGTTTAGTTTAATTTTAGGCTAAGATACGAGTAGAAATTCCCACATAAAACACATGGTGCCCTCTATAAACTAAGACTGAACTAATACAAATGTATCCAAGACGTTACAGTATGGGTCTCGGTCACAAATTCTCCTCCCTACCTCTATAAATTCTTGATAGAACGTATATTCGATCATGTGCCATTTTCCATCTACCCTTTTTGCTTGGGTCGAGGGAAGCTATTGGGAAAGTGAAGGTCGCCCTGAACGACTGCCTGCGTACTGTTACA
Organism: Lithobius niger; assembly: GCA_023313725.1. Taxonomy (NCBI): domain Eukaryota; kingdom Metazoa; phylum Arthropoda; class Chilopoda; order Lithobiomorpha; family Lithobiidae; genus Lithobius; species Lithobius niger. Next base: position 103 of record JAHWFP010043359.1, on the reverse strand, counting down.
GGGTGCCTCCCCTCGACTCCTGTTCCTGTTTTGCATATAGAAGCCGGAGAGGTCCCGGTGTAACGTGCTTACATGATCGGCAGCACGCAACTCACGAAGCAAA
>JAHWFP010043358.1:0-27119 GCA_023313725.1 Lithobius niger | reverse complement strand
GGGAATTGTTAAAGATATTAAGATAAAAGGTTCGAAGAAAAGTGGATCTTTAGCGCAAGTACCAGCTAAACCATAGTGTTTTAGTAGTCCTAGTGTTTTTCTAGTCCTATATGGATAAAACATGATGGAATGCCAAATGGGCCTGTGAAAAGTCAACGTAAATAGGTTTGCATCTGTATTTACCCTATATGGAAACTCTTCGAGAGGTACAATCGCAGGATTCATCTGGGTTTGCACTCCCCAGCATTTAAGTATAACTGGGCTTCTGGTTTGCGAGGTAAAATGTTCAGTGTTGTTCAGAATAAGGCAAGATTGAAATACAGAATTGGGACTGACATGTCGTAAAAGTTCTACTTCAGTGCTACATTGAAACCTAGTGGATCTTGCATAGGCAGTACACCAACTCGCCAATGTCAAATGAGATGCTCTAACGTTTGTTAGTGCCATGGCTATGGCTGGAGCGCATCAAAAGCTAAGCTCTAACGTTTCGATTGTAGCTCATCAAACTTTGCAAACTTTGAAAATAATATATAAAACGTACTTATACTTGGAAAAATGTTGAATATACCAATAGTTTGTGTACTTTCGTTGTACAGTATCTGTGGGTCAGGATCCAATTTCGTAGGGTCATTAACAGGCAAAGTTTACTTATAGTCACATATATTAGAGTTGATTGTACCCATTAAATGTTACATGCTATCCTAATGTTTAGCACTGCTAGTAGTAAGCAAAATAAAATTCTTTTCTTCAGCTTTTAAGTGACTGTCTGCCAAAAGACGATCAATGTGTTCAGTAAACATAAAATATAATAACCTAGCCTCTTCATAATCGTTTTTAGGACGATTCCAGAGTCTTGAATAATATTATTAGGAAACGTTATTTCTGCAAACGCAACCTCGTAATTGTGAGTTAAATTCAAAGGAACGGCTGGACACTTAGTATATTTTTGAGGCATATTTCGTGGAAAAAAATTCATACTGTATTTAAATTGGAAGGAAACATAAGGTAAGTTTCGTCAGCCAACTTCTTCACTCAATATCATTAACCCAACTGTTAATTGACTTGGGATAACCTAACTACTTAACGAAATAATCGATATGTCCCCTTCTCTTGCGAGTCTTAAGTACTTTATCAATTGTATATGTTTCAGGAAGGCTAACCTTTTCAGTTCTTGTTCATAAAACATTACCACCTCTCAGCTGGTCCCTGAATTCATAAGTAGGGATCACATGTTTATTATTTCTTCTGCTAACATGAAATATTTCTTCTGTCCCATTAGGCTTACAACCTTGCCTAAAAGTATGAGTTCTTTTAGTCATTCTTACTGGATAGTTTATTTTATGTTCACCACTGTAAAGACTGACAATTTGTTGTACAACCCTAGAATTTCGAGAAAAACGTAACTGTAAAAAATTGTAACTGTCATTAAAAGGTGCTAGGCTAGTGATGTCCATTAAACCAGGAAATCATACATCACTGATACCCACCACCCTGTTACTCCAAAACTTACACACACTAGGTTTAAAATGAGAATAACTTGGCTCTCCTCTGAATCACCGTTTTACTGCAGTTAACGTAATGTGAGGAAGGATGACCCTGGCAGTAGAAGGTTTTTACTACGATGTTCAACTGTCTTCAAAAAGCATTGTATTCTATTGTTAACGTAGCTCCTCCAGTAAATAGGTGTAATACATTGAACTGGCATCAAGTGAACAATATAAAACGAAATATCCACCAGTCTCAGACCTTCTAGACCTTACCAGAATGCAGGAGGAACAGGTCGTGTAATAGTGGTATCAATATTCTAATAGCTTCTGGGGGAGCCTGCCACACAGAGTGTAAACAATTTTTTTTCTTTTTACTTTCGAATAAATAGCTTTGAGTGTAGTACTAGAGTAGTGGATTAGCATACGTAACAAGCACAGCACCAGGTTACGACTTATGACGTCACAGGTCACGTGACCACACTGTCTCGACTCAAGATGGCGACGCCCATAGGGTGGTCAAGATGGCCGAGCCCCAAAATAGCGTCAGTTTCGGTTTCGGACATGTCTAGACACGTTATAGTTCATTTCAAGCTAAAATGTAAACCAACAGTGGATTTCAAGCTACATCCATCACACACAATGGGAATGGTATATAAGGCCTGAGAACCAACCTAACCGTAACAGTAAAAGACAAGATGTCCATTAATCTGTACACACCGTCTGGACGAGAGAAGACTTACGAGGGAAGGTGGGAACACAAAGGAACGTTAGATGCACGCAAAATGGCTGAGGCAGGATTTTTTAGATGTAGAGATGTAGTCGATAAAATGACAGAAAGTACTGATTCGGTCATGTGTTCATATTGTGAATCTCGCATCTATAATTGGCAACCTGTATAGGACCCATTGGAAGAGCACAGGAAAAATACAGATACAGAAATTTCCAAAAGGTAACGATTTCGTTGAAGAAAATGAAAAGGAAGTAATGTACCCCCAAGGTCAGGATGAATGCGATTGTGGATGTAATAACCAATGGAACCGAAGCACACACCCTCTGTAATCATTCAGTTTCAACAAGACTAAGAAAAGGATAATCGTGGCTTATATTATATAGTCCTTTATGCACTCCTGGCAAAGAAAATGTATAAGCAGATAGAATATAAATGTATGACATTCAGGCATTCATATGAACCGAACTACGTCAATACGTCACGATGGAATTTCACAAAAATTTCGTAATCTATCTACAGATAGTGGTGGTGTGTTTGATGATTACCGACACAGGACTACTAATTCACAGTGTGACCAAGAGAAATGAAGAGAGTTTTACCATTTCACCAGGATGTAAAGAAGAAAACTACATTGACAACACAATTGTTTTAATGACTGACTGTAATGCTCAAAAACCAACTGACATATATTCCGAAATGATACATTACGATGCATCAACCATGTTTGTTATTCCTTTAACGAGATACGTGAGCGACAATTTGCATATTCATTTAGGTGATTTGTTGGCGCGTGACGTAAACAACGGTAGCAGTCAATAAAAATTGTATATCAAAGTATCCTGTGTAGCACTGTCTTAAGTGGATGCCCTAAAGGCATGCAAACACATCGTGACTTACTTCCCTTTAATGTGTTAATAATAATAATAATAATATAATATATAGAGACGATGCTCGAGGCATCCACCCACCCAAATTCCCCGGCGGCAGATGTTAAGTGGAAGAAGTACCACCATTATTACAGTTGTTTTTTGCCGCATGAGGGAGGAAACCGGAGTACCCGGAGGAAACCCTCGTGCAACGGGCGGGAAACAACCGGAGAAAAACCCGTACATATACACTTCCCATCGCCAGGATCGAACCCGGGTCTGTACGAAGCCAGAGATGTACACTGGGACCAGGACGCCTATCGAATCTGACGCCCCAGTGCTCGCAGCTACCCGTGCACCCTTTATTGTGTTCATTTATTCTTTCTGTTTCAAATTGCCTGGGGGATAATAGCGTCACGCTATACGTGATGCTATCAAAAAGAAAAAAAAAAAACAATAAAGTAAAAAAGCTAAGATCTAACGCAAACTCCAGTACAGTACGGCCTTTGTACGGAAAATGTCAGCTGAAATCGGAGAAACACAGCCTTTATAAAGCCACAGAAAAAAAGAAGGCCAAACAGACAGGTGCCGATAGACATAAAACAACGCCTAATAAATATTTAAATACATAATGGCAGAGCTGGCCTAGCTCCAGGAACGTCTGTGACCCGAAAGCAACAAAGCAGTTACAATATAGAATGTTCCGGAATAAATACGGGCCTTGCAATACATAAAAGCGTACGGCAGTACGTGTGATTTGTAGTAAACAAAGAGGAAACCAAGGCCAGGCGTGATATTACTGTCACTACATGGATATACACGTAAGGCTAATAATCACAACCTACGTATGGCTTTTGTGCGTGTCGGGCCTCACGGATGTACGTGTAAGGGCATACATGTAATAAAAACAACTTACGTAAAAAGAACCAAGGCCCTAATCTCGAACCGTACAGTTGGCATGCTAAGACATTCTGTATATAAGGGCCCGTTTGAGAGCAGCTAGTCGTACTTGGACGGCACCTCGCAGCTAGATGACTGGTAAGCATACATATTGATTTCTTTTTTTTATGGAATTTAAACAAACTGCACTTATGGTTAGAAAATGTAGACCAATAGAAGTTACAAATATAATCTTACATCGTACAAAAAGTCGAAAGAGCACTGTTTATTCAAGTAATTAACGGTCGAAGGGATACTCCCTCTCTCTCTCCACCCACCCTTTATGACACTCCTGTTAGAAAATGCTTTGTGCAGTGTTTCATACTATCAGTTTTGGATCAATATGACAGACACGTTTGTTTTTTCTTTCTTTCATAGATGAACAAATTATTAGCGTTATTATTGTATTATTTTGGTCACACTGATATGGCAGCCGAAATGTTTCCTTTGAAACCTGAAATGGCGATAGATTTAAAGCACGATGTGTACTTAACTTGCTCCGTGTTCGACGGTGTTATTAGAATCCATACATATTTGAAAATATGTTGCATCATCCATATCTTACCAACCTACTGGTAAAGGAGTATGTTTCAGCGTACCAGATTGGTATCAAATGGTAGTCGTTCGACCGTTGGTCTACTCAATTAAGCGGCTCACGTTCAGCGGAAGTGTTGTACATCGCGCCTAAATTTGGCGTGAGCTATTGTACCGCAAATGGGGAGAAACGTATTACTTTTGTGATGCAAAATTAGAAAACCATTGATATTTCGGTCGAGCAGTTTGGCATTATCAAAGCGTCCTCAGATCAAATCAACGAATGTGCCAATCTGTTATCCATTGACCAAAATAAATATTAACCATTAAATATTCCGGCCACATTTTTAAAACACGCCATATTCTACAAATAATAACGCTATAATGATCGTATATAATAACACACGAGAAAAAGACGTCAGTCATTCAGCCTTGAAAATCTAACCATGACTGATGTGCAGTTGCCAGCTCCCAAAGTTAAGACGGCCATAAATCGCCGGCGAAAGAATCACGCAACGGCCGGCACGTTCCTCACCTATGGTGCTCACATCACCTCACCCAATACCAACAAGAACTTGTGCGCTACCATTATCGACGCCCTGACCGGTGAATTCCAATTGAAATCGTACTGCATCGGCTCTCAGCCCGGAGGTGTGCAGTTCTATTTTCGTTTTCACACGCTGCAAAATGAAGAAACAATGATGAGTATCTTAAAGACTATTTCGACAAGTGCCATTTTAGGAATAAAACCGTTGAAGACAAAAACCACTAGACGAAACATTTTAATGGACATTTACAAGAATGATCCAATGCCAGACTGTAGAGAACCTGACAGACGAAGATAATTTTGTATTACCGTTTGAAACCCTTCTTCCAGTCTGGTTGAGTAAACACACTGAAAGAGTTGTCGACTTGTCCGACACATTTATCGTGAAAGATGCTCAATTTTACCCATATTTAGCTGCGAGAGTGATTAATAGCAGTTACTACAATTCTCACGATTGACGTCTGTAAATTTCTCAATGAATAAATAACTAAAAAAAAGCATTAACAACAAAAACGAACGTGTCTGCGTGTTTTCTTTTATTGAACAGTGTGTAAAATAGATATTAGGGGTTGTTGTCGTGTAGAGAGGTCTAATCTAAATTAACTCACAATTTAAACCACACAAAAATAAATTTAGTTCTCAGGAATGGTATAAATGGGAGTGGGAGTTGGGAGTGGCGTCACTCATGGATGTGAGGCTGAAACATCCCGCCAACTATTTTTTTGTGGGTCTCTCGCTTTCTGGCAAGAGTACAGCTACAGCTAAAATGATTTTAAACTCTCAAGACCTTATCGACCTACCCCCGACCAGCGTCACATATTGCTACGGGGAAGATCAGCCTCTTTTGGACGTTTTGAGGAAAACCAGCCCGATTCCCATTTAATTCCACTCTAAATTTAACCAAGATATTTACGACAGTCTGCCACGTGACTCAATCCTGATTATCGACGACTTGCTTCACCAGCTACCTGCCAGCCTCATTATTAACGTTATTCTAAGAGGCACGCACCATAAAGGCGTATCTGTCATTAACATCGTTCACAACCTGTTTCTCAAAACGTTAAGAACTATCTCGTTAAATACGCATTACTTTTTTGTCTTCAAATCAAACCAAAGTCTCGACCAATTACAAGTTTTGGGTCATCAACTGGGAGTAAACAAAGACTTTATAACTTCCATTTACAAGGATTCGACCAAAACCCACTGATATTTTACTCATTGGCGTCCATCCGTCGACTCCTGAAGCGTTAAAATTCCGTTCAAACATATTTAAAATACCAATTACGGTGTACTTGCATACGTAGTATGGCTGAGAGAATCCTCGATTTCATTCCATTACTAGAATTACTGCGTTCGAAAGCCAGCTCTCAGCGCATCAAACACATTTTACTCAATTGCCCCGAAGTGCGACAGTTGTTGTGTTTAGCATCCCTAAACTTGTTAAAAGGCAGAGTACCTTTAACAGAAATTCAGAGAAGAACTCTCAAAAAATACAAAAAGGTGCTGCTAAAACTATATTCTAGAAGTTGCGGTGAGAAAGAAAGACACGAACATTTAGTTAAAAATCAAAAGGGCAGATTTTTAGGGGCGCTGCTAACGCCTGTGCTTAGTCTACTAGGTGGTTTATTATCTGGTTGATAGAAAATAATGTATAAACGCATGCAGTTGGTCCCTATGGGTGTATCAGTCAGGGACGAAAGGATCTTCCCCCACCCCAGGTCGCAATTTACCCAGCCGCTCAATAACTTGGACGATTCCATGAGAGAGGTGTTGGCTAATCAAACCCTTAGTGAATACGACAAATCCAAGCTTTACACTCAAATGCTTCAACGTTCTTTAGACGTTGACAAAAAGTACGAAGCTGATGCCTTAAAAGTGATGCTAGCATCTTCCAGCGCCCCTATAACTGCGGCGCCCCAGGCGGCCGCAAATGCGGCCGGGCAGGTGCCTACCGCTGGCGGAGGCCCAGCGTAGCTGGGCGGAGCAGAAGTAGCAGCAGCAACTACACGTCTACGTCTAGCACCTTGGAAGAAGAGGAATTTAAACCAGACGTTGAATTTTTTTCAGTTTTTTTCAGAAGGTATTATTAGTATTATCATTTTTCCGTTTAACATGACAGACACACGGTTGCATATTCTTAAAGAAGACGGAATAAAATATTTGGATATTCGAAAATATCGTGAATGTGTACCGACTAAAGTAGGTGCTAGACGGACTGGCACGAAATGATAGCTGACGCTATTCCCGTATGGCTTTCTTGCTTCGAAGAGAGTGAGCCGCGTCGTCTGTTTGTTTACGTGGGTGATAAAAGGCTACACGTTTCATATTTCGGAAATGATGTCCCGTTCGAAGCCATTAAACTAACCAAGCAACATTTGTTGAAATTGAATGAGGCACGTAACAAAATTAATGAAGAATGCTTACGTTTGAATTATTATTATTTTGTTTGTGACTTTTTGTAGAAAGCACGTTATTATTATCAGTATTATTACATATATTTTAAGTATGACAGACTTCCAGTTTGGGTCTAGGATTCGTAGCCTCAGTTCGCAAATTTAACGACATCATCAGAGTCTGCATACAAAAGTATGACGAGGAAGGCGTTTCTACATCAGACGGTGTCAGCATATTGAAATCAGATTGGGATAAGATCGAACATCTATTGTGGGAATGGATGGCTTTTTTTGAAAGTGATGCAAAACGAACCTTTTACGTTTCTCCCACGTTGATAGTATCATATTTCGTCGAGGATGGGGAGAGATACATTGCATTTTCCACCCATGAGTTACAAATCGTTAAACTGAAAGAAAGTCAGATTTTCAAACTGAATACTATCAGACCATTGTTATACGAATGTATTAACGAGTTAATGCTCGGAGCTCAAGAATACTACTAATTTCAGTTAGTTCATGTTTTCCTTTTTTTTCTTGTAGATGAACAAACTACTAACATTATTACTGTATTATTTTTCTCAGTTTGATATGGCAGCCGAGATGTTCCCTTTGAAGCCTGAAATGTCGTTTGATTTTAATAACAATGTCTATTTAACATGTTCGACGTTCGACGGCGTTGTTCGGATTCATATTCAAAAATATGTTGCAACCCCTATATCCTACCAACCTACTGGTGTTGGGGTATGCTTTACCTTACCAGATTGGTACCAAATGGTACAATCGTTCGATTGTTGGTCAGCACAATTAAACGGATCACGTCCTCAAAAGTGTTGCACACCACACCTAAATTTGGCGTAAGCTACTTTACGGTAGACGGGGAGAAACGTCTCAGTTTCGTAATGATAAAAAAAACTATTGATATTTTGGTCGAGCAGTTTGCCATCATCAAGGCTTCCTTGGATCAAATCAACGAATGGGTTAAGGTTAACTAAAATTCACATGTTGTCTGATTTGACCCGTTTTTTTATACGTGTTGAAAGTCTGTCATATTAAACTAAGAAATAATATAATAATACGTATATAATAATACTCAAGAAAAAGACGTCATTAATCGTTGGATTCCTCACCATGTCAAACGTACTGTTAGCAGCTCCCAAAGTGAAGACCGATGTCAAACGCTGGTGAAAGAATCCTGCACCAGTTGGCATGTTCGTCACATATGGCGTGCACATCATTTTATCCAATTCCGACAAGAATTTGTGCGCAACCATCATTGACGCCCTGACCTGTGAATGTCAGTTGAAGTCATACTGCAACGGCTCTTATCCTGGAGGTGTGCAGTTTTATGTCAGATTCCAAACTCCACAGAATGAAGATATGGTGATGAGTATTTTAAAAACTATTTTCAATAGTGCCATTTTAGGAGTGAAACCGTTAAAGACAAAAACAACCAGGCGGAACGTCTTAATGGACATTTACAAGAGCGCTCAAACACGGATAGAGAACCTGGGAGATGAAGACAAATTCTTACTACTATTCGAAACCCTTCTTTCAGCCTGGTTAAGCAAGCACACTGAAATTGTAAATGTCCTTAACGATCGATTCATTTTAAAATATGCACATTTCTACCCATTTATAGCAGCTAGAGCGATAAATTCAAGTTACTACAATACCCATGATTGACATGACGTCTGTAAATTCCATAACGATTAAAGAATTAAAAAAAACCATAACATCAACAACAACAGATGTGTCTTTTTTGTTTGTTTGTAAAATACATTTTTATATTATGGAGTTCAAAAATGTTGCAGGTGAAGAGAGACATGAGTGCGTCAAGTAAAAAAAACTAAGATGGTGTCTGGTAGTATTTTTATTTATTTATACCAGGAGCATATAAATGGGTGGGGAGTCCCGAATGCAGTCACTAATGGATGCGACTCTGAAACATCCAGCCAACCATATTCTGTCAGGGTCTAGGCCTGCTGGAAAATCTACAACAATCGCAAAGTTAATTTTAAACTCACAGGAATTAGTAGATCCAGCACCCTCTAATGTCTGTTATTTCTACTATGAATATCAGACTCTTTTCGACGATTTGAAGAACCCAATTCCAATCCAATTTTACAACACGTTTAACCGCGAAATTTATGACATTTTACCACAACATACCATCTTGGTATTTATTAGACGTCATATCTTATACTTTGGCGTCTGAGCTGATTAGTGATGTAATTTTAAGAGGTGCTCACCGTAGAAGGCTCACCATAATTAAAGTTGTACACAACTTATTCTCCAAAGCTCTACGAACCACCAGTCTTAATAGTCAATATTTCGAGGGTATGTAAGTCGTAGGCGTGACCAGTCGTGACTTAAATCAATTGGAAGTCTTAGTCAGACAGCTAGCCTTACCTAAAATCTTTTTAACATCAGTCTTTAAAGACGCTACCAAGGAACAGGACGATTTTCTCCTAATTGACTTACACCCATTTTTGTCGGAAGTTCTAAGATTCCGTTCAAACATGTTCAAATTTCCCATTAACAGTAAAGTTCATTTAAAGCTTGTCCAACGAAAAAGCATTAAAAAAAACAAAAAACTGCTTATAAAACTCACTGTGGCATGCCTATCCCTATCTAACCGTCTTCGTTTATCCCTGGCTATATTCTCCCACTCTTCTGGATTTTGCACTTTCAACTGCCTACTCTCCCTCATCCGCAATTTCCTCATCTCGGCTTATTGAACCTCGAGATTTTCAACTCCTTTTATCCTCTGTTCCACTTCATCCCCGTTCCACCGAGTTTCCACCTCTTCATCGCTGATTACACCATCGGACATACCTGTCCATACTCCGTCATTGGATAAAGACTCCACGAGCAAATCATGATGATAGCCATCCCCATCGTAGTCATCATCCTCATGGTAAGAAATATATTTGATGGCACGATGTCCGATTGCAAAAGTTTCTACTTCTTTTGCGAGGAATCTTTTGTCGTCGTAGGCTGACAGTAGGGATTTATTCACCACGGTCGTGGCCAGCTGGTGATTGCTGTCACTGGCGATCTTGCACCAACTCCCTGTATGTTCCTGATTAGAATGGAGAGTCGCCCTATAATCTTCGTGGCTCAAGTGTTTCTCCACGAATCTCTTGGAAATTCCCTTCGCATTTTTCGTTTCGCTTTGGGAGCTCACGAGCGAATACATCTTGCTACTCAACCCCACAAACTCTTTTATCGGTACGCCCTTCGTGGCATCTTTCATCTTTCCAACACTTGCTTGTTACGTTGCAGAACTGTGGGTGTTTAGGATCGTAGTTGCTAGTGTCGAATCTACTTATGTTTTTAGTCATGTTCTCATGTTCCCGTCAACAGCAGTCTTGCTCGATCTCCGTATTGGGGACGTATGTGTCTGTAGTGAAATTCGTAGAGAAGGAGTTTGGACAACTCTAGTATGGCAAACCCCGAGTAGGTGGGAAGATCGCACGTCACCTTGCGTACTTTCGAGGTGATCTGAACCAGGTTTTTGTGCAATATCAGAAACGAATCGGCGTTGGGTTGGGTGGAATATTTGATGGCTCGCTTGCTGTCAGTGCATAGCTTCACTTTCAGTCTTTTTTGTTTCTGTTCAATTGTCTTCCCAAACACCGAATTAGGACACAACTTGTGAAATTCCCCTTCAGACACCGTCTTCGATTCCTTTCGTTTTGCCGTATGAAAATCTATATATTGTTTCAACCAGGGCTTTTGAATGAAACTCACCATCCTCCTGACGTGACGAAGGACCAAACCGTGTTCGAGGTAGAATTTTAGGTTACGGTAGTGAATTACTTACCGCGTCTTCCTCAGTAGGTTGGCTACTAGCTTTACGACAAGTTTCACTGGTTTTCCTCGCAACAAAGATGTCGAATAGTCTGAAACTAATTCTTCTCTTATTTAAAATTTTCCAGGAGCAAGCGGGTAGTCGTTGTGGAGCTCGTGAAGTTTGTTGGGGCAGTCCAGATCTACTTCCAGAATGTATCCTAACAACGACGTGTCTGCTATCTTAGTCACATCGAAAGCTTGAATCTCATCTTTAGTCAAATACCTAAAGCCGTTCTAAGGCAGCAGCTGGCTCATGGCCTAGCCGTAAGCGCTATTGAGGTCCCAATCGATGATGTACTTGTTAGGTTTTGTTGAATCGTACTTTTCGGGAATATACGGGATGTTGGCCTTAGCAAACCTTCGACTAATGAAACTAACTCCACCTCGTATTCCCGACAAGATGAAGTTATGTTTGCTAGAGTGAGTAAATAGTTTCAGCTCGGCCTTGGTCATCTTTAAAGCTGCCGCCCAGCTAAACCCTGGGGTGAAGACGTAATAGCACGGATCTATGTCGTGGTCTCGCAAGCAGATCCTGTGGAATTCTTCGAAAATGTCTGCCAAAAGCAGACAGTCGGTCATCTGATACATTTCGTGGTAAGAGAAAAACTTTTTGACTTTCTGCATACTCCAAATCTTTTTGGCGTGATTGTATTGTTCGTCAGTTAGGCCTTCTTCTTTTAGTTTGGAATAAAAGTCTTCTTTAGGTGGTAAAGACTCCTCTTCGAACACACTCATGCTGGAAACGTGTTCGTATGGGTTAACAGATCCACGGCAGTCTCTTCCTCGACGCCGGGAAGAAACAATTTGTCCTTCCAAGCTTTCAAGAACAGCTTCACTGTCCTAAACTCGTAATCACGTTTATGTCTCTCCGCCAGAGTTTTCAGCGAAGAGGAGAGAAAATTATAGCTGTCTACGAACTTAAGCCGAATGTACCTCTTCTTTTTTCCGCTTTATCCCATTCCGTTTTAACGGTGATGGTCATGCTTATGAACCTTTCCGTATTTCTCGCGAGGACTTCTACTTTTTTCGGAAACTTGTGCTCCACTCTTACTAATAGATGCATATCGTAAGCTTCGAGGCAGTGAAATACCACAGGGATCGTAGTACGCTCTCGGGCATTCAGATTACAACTCGAGTGAGAAGCTCCTCTGTACTGGCCGGTAACGTGGCAGTGATCCTGGACTTTGTCGTATTTTGAACCGAATGGCTTTTTGCAGTAGATGCAGTCTACAGCGTGGTTAAAATCAGCCTCTTGGACCGGAGTGAGACATAGTGGTTGGACTCTTTTTAATGTTTCGTCGTACTCACGCGCTTCAATCACCAACTGATAGAGCAATTGTTCAATGGCATCCTCTCCCAGGTAATAAGCAGTTCCTTTAAAGTTTCCAGGCCCCATCGCGACGTAGACGAAGCTGCAAGGATGATGGAGGTTGATTTTCTTCCCGGAGCTGTTAGAGGAAGGAACGGGTTTCAGAAGGCACTCAAAATCAGCGTATATGATTTTGGGGTGAATATTTCTTCTATTGAAAGCTTCAAACTTCAAAATGTTTTCGCCGGTTTTAAGAATTTGAGCACCTGAGGTGACGGATTGGTTCTAGTACAGTACAGTTTGTGTTTGTATCTCAGCGATGCCTTTCCATAAGCGGCGAAACAATTTCGACAGTAATATTTCGGGTTGCTTCCCGATCCCTGGAGTTGGAGAAATTGGTCACAATCCACGATGGCGCAGTAGTGAAAATTTGTCGACTCGTCGGTAATTAAAAGAAAATCTACGGGTTGGCCTTTAAAATGTGTGCTCACACGAAGGGGATGCAAGCTGTTCTCTTTGGTATAAACAATCACATTGATCGATAAATCTTTGTTGGCTATATCGAATGCGTCAATGTGATCCAGCCGTGTTGGAAAGTCCAGCATCGAACAATCTACCGTTCTCACATATACTTCGTTTTCTTTCGGATTCACCATGCTTAATTTGTGTTTGGCAGCCAGAATTGAATACAAGAAGCACTTCTGGTCTGTGAAATTTTGAACATTGACTACACACTTCCACTTCTTTTTTAATTTTGCTGGCAGAGGAATGTAAGAGCCGGTCTGAGTAGGTCGATTTTTGCTACTCGGATTGTGAGTTCGTAGGAGCGATTTATCACCCAACCACTCCCTCTTACGGCAAATTCGTAGATGGAACGTTGGATTTTAGCATGAGCTGCGTACAGTAACTTGGAATATCTAATGGATTATAGATTGGGGAGTAGCGGGACTGAAATCCAGTTGGTATTTCTTGGCCATTTCGACCGAAACTCACTCCTAAACCAATTTGAGCTCTGCAAGTCACCAATTGCCAGAGACATTCGTACATTAGAGCTTCTATACCACTTCGCATCAACATTAAAAGGTACAACGGGTCTACAGCTTGCACAGCTTTCTTGTACTTTCTGTGTTCGAGTCCTTGCTCACAGAGGATGAGATCGTCTGTACAGCCCGACTCCCTCTCAAAGCAATCGCACTCGGGGGGATAACTATTCCTGTGTATCTCTACGAGATGTTGTATCAATCTTTCTTGGGTAGGATACGTTTGAGTGCAGTAAACGCAGGTAAAGTTTGTTTTTCCATCGCTCCAACTAAATGATTCTATTTAATAATATAAATAACATGAACAGTAATAATTTCAACGTCCTGGTCTCAGTTAATTAATATAAATAAAAAGAGGAAAAATTTGGTATTTTTGTTGTTATTTTCCTAGAACAACTGGCTTTTCGTTAAGCCAACTGTCGAAGCGCTCGTCGTAGCCCTTCCACCTGACGAGGTAACAAGTTTTCTCTCCAACTTTTTTAGTCTTCAGAATCTCTTCGACTAAAAATAGATGCGGCACGTTAGTTTTCTGCAACTCTTGCTCGTAAAAAGTGCCTTCGATTTTACTACCCAGTTGGTCGACCAACCAGTTTTTCTGACTTCACTCACCTCGAACAGTTGGTTGGTAAGTTTTGCAAATATTCCTTGTTGAATACAGATTTTGCCGTCGTCAGTCTTACTAAATCCCCGACTTTGAAACTATTCTTCTTCTTTTTGGAAGGGCTCTTTTTCAGCAATATGTTTCTGATCTTCGGTTCATCGTTACTTCGTTTCATTTTATTGATAGAATGAACTCTGTCGTTGTAATCTTTGATATTTTATCTATAATGTCTCTCCACTTGTGGTTACCTCGCAGAGTGAACCGTTTCCAAGTGTTCGACTTTAATGTGCGATTTAGGCATTCCACTACGCTCGCCTTGAGTTCTGACTTGGTCGAATAGTGGTTTATTTTGTGGCGTTTCATTAGTGCTGCGAAATCTTTATTATAGTATTCCTTGCCTTCATCGCTTTGTAGATTTTTACGGGATTAGACATCATGTTTAATAGCTCGTTAAAAGCACCAGTGACATCCGTAGCGTTCTTCGATTTCACAGGGACGGCCCAAGCGTATTTAGAGAATACATCGATGGTAGTCAGCTCGTATTTGTAATTTTCGTTTTGTTCCGCGTAAGGTATCATCTCCACCAGGTCCGCTTGAACTATATCACCTATCTCATAGCTAATAACGCACCTCCTCGGAACGTTTCACCTAGCTGACTTGTGCGGCTCCTCCACTAAAGTTTCCATTTGATCTTTTTTTAAATTCCCGTTCCCAACTTTACTTTGGTTTTCATAGCTGCGGCTACGTCAGCTGCTGCCAACTTCTCTTTCAGACCAGTCTTGCTAGATTTTGCCACTTTTACTGCATCAGAGGCCAACTTTCTATCAGCTTCGTGCCTTCGTTCCAAGTCGGGTTTGGTAGTGTATTCGATGTCGTGCTGTTTGCAGGCCTCATCCAGAGAATTAATGGCAGCGTCGCCTCTGTTCAGTCTCTTGTTCAGTTTTGTTTCTGGACCGCAATAGTTGTATCCCGGAATGTGAAGTTCCACCGGCAACTTGTCTATCGTGCTGTTCAGCAATCCAGAGCCTCTGCTCTTCTGAAACTGTGCTTTCCTCGTGCCGCACACTTTACACTCGCCCTTCAGCAGTTGTTGATAATTCTTAGTTACAACGTGCCTAACATTTTTACTGGCTGTAACTCTTTTGCATTTGAGGCAGTACATCTCTGTTTAATTATAAAATGAGAATGAAAAGGTATTTTAGATACTAGTTTTGTAGAGAATTTATCAAAATACCATTTTTTTTCTTAAAGCAGCTGAAAGATGAAAGTGATAAATTATGACATAGCCGATGTCAATAAGCGACCATCGACTGATAATTTACTGAATTTTTCAGAGGATGTAAGGTGCATCATTTGTGGCCCTGCCAGTTGTGGAAAGACCAATTTAGTTATACATTTCATTTGCAATCCAGGTTTGTTGAATTATGACAGCCTGCGCGTGTACTCCAAGTCTTTATTTCAAAACAAATATTTCCATCTCAGGAGAGCTTTTGAGGAAATATGTCTGGGCGTAGCCACCTTTTGTTCCAACAACGAAGATGTCCCACCACCAGAAGAACTGCCATGTGGCAAAACGGTAATTTTATTGGACGATTTCATGATTGAGAAACAAGACAGAATCGAATGCTCTTTTGCCTACGGCAGGCACGCGGACGCCTCGATCTTTTATTTATGTCAGACTTACAGCAGGATACACAAGAGAGTTATTCGGGATAATTCCAACATTATAATTCTCTTCAGGCAAGACGAAGCAAACCTCAAACATGTCTTCAATAACCACGTTAGTGGTGACATGATTTTCGACGAGTTTCGTTGCATGTGTGGTGAGGTTTGGAACTCTGTTCCGTACGGATTACAATTCATCGATAAAACCAAACCCTTGGATCGAAGGTATAGACGAATGCTTGACTAACAACGACGTGTCTGCCGAAGGTTTTTGTTGACATTAACGTACGTCTAGGTTTTTGTTGACATTAACGTTTGTTGACTGAAATATTATTTTATAACTAAACCGTCATGTCTGTTAAAAGTAAAAATAAGAGAAGCAAACCCCAGAAAGAGGTCGATCAGTACGAGGCTCTAAAAAAGCGTCTGAAACAAAAATTTCAAAATATAAAACTGGAAAAGCAGACAGAATCTGAACATTAGCAAAAGATACTCAAACCAGTAGTTGATCTTATAGTAGACCAGACTAAAATGCAGATGCTACAGGGGAGCGAGGCTTCGGCGCAGCATCAACAACAAATCAAAGAACTGTTGGCGCTAGAGGCTGGACAGAAGAAACAAGTAAAATATCACGAGAAACTGTTAGAGCACATTCAGAAAGCTCTGGAAGCGGCAACGGGCCGCGTCGATACTGAAGACGAGAATATAGACAGTGACGATGGTGAGATACAGTTTAACACGGGTGCCAGGAGACGACTCTCTAGTTCCATGGGCGCATTACCTGACGCGCCCTCTGATATGTCACTTGCCCTCAAGCCAGGGGCTCGTAGGAGATAAATGGAAGAGGCTTCTTTACTCTGCGGTTCCGCAGTCAGAATCGGTCAGCTAGCTACCAAGTATCTAAGCATGTTTGCCACTCGAGAGACTCTGACCGACCCTACTTTTGGGATTCGATACGACGCAGAGGCTAAACATTACATGATTGGTGCAATGGAGGTATAATTTCAAGACGACGACCTGATCGTGGGAGGAAAAAGTATTAAGGGACGGTCAATTTGTGTCAATCGTTATGTTGAAAAATCCTACTAAACCACCGGAAGGACATGCCAGCCTCCTTAACTGCCACGATATTCTGAAGAGGAGTAAAGCCATATATCATAACAACGACGACAATACGAGAAGACTAAAGTCCAGAGCCGGTTTCAAGTACACGACTGTTATAAAACCTGTTTGGGACAGACCCTCCGAGGTTGTAGGGAAAGGATACCGGTTCTATAGAGATCCGAATGACTTGTGCGAAAGACTGAAGCTCCTCAGAGCCTCTACAGAGGCTGGCAATAATTCTCTGGACGAAGAATTCGTGCACATTTTCACTGCAATGCGGAGCAAAGCATTGCTGTCCGACAGCAAATATCGCAAACTGATCGGTGAATTTGGTAGATGGTAACTAATGTATTAAACTAAAAGTATGTCGATCATAGTTTTCTCTGAAAAAACTGACTTTGTGACCAGTTTTCTTTCCCCGTTGATATTGGAAGGCACACACGAATTGGCTCTAGTCAATGGAAACTTACAACTCCATTCCTAACGTTATAGAGGATGTGACAGATTCTTTCACTTTCAGCACGGACGGCGGTAACACCTGGATTAAAATCGTGGCACCAGAAGGGTGTTATGAATTAGACGAAATTATAAACATCATTTACAGAAAATTCAAAAAGAGCAATCATTGGGACGAGACTAATAACGTTTTCTACGTTCTATTAAATGGCAATGTAAACGCTCTAAAGTGTGAACTAACTATTACTGACAGGAGATATAAGGTTGATTTTTCTGAAACGTCCAGTATCGGGAAGATTTTTGGGTTCGAAGCTAAGTCTTACAAATTTGGGGAATACCTCGGACCAAACACTGTCAACATAATAAATGTAAATAGCATACGGGTACATTGCGACTTAGTTTCGGGTTCTTACGTGCACGGATCATCGCAACCGACCTTTTATTCGTTCTTTCCTACTGTCCCTCCCGCCTACAAGATTGTTCAGTCCCGCACAATTTGGTGTACCTACCTGTTACGAAAAATATTATTCACTCTATGCGCGTGTGGCTGACAGATCAAGCCGATAGACCGAACGAAGAAAAACTAAAAACAATTACTTAAATTTATGCCGCTCAAATTTGTTAAACTGAAGAAAAACTAAAAACAATTACTTACATTTATGCCGCTCAAATTTATTAAACTGAAAGTAACTGCCAATGACCCACCGCCCTACGATCCGCCACAGTCCACATTACCTTAAAGGCAAACGAAACCTACCAATCTAGATGGCGTCAATTCCTCAGTCCCGGTAACTTCAAATTCGTGGAGAGACTAATCCTCTCTCAGAATGGAAACGAACGAAAATTACCTAAACATGACTGAGCATTTTGTCGTTGACGAATCAGTAGTTGAATATAATTTTCACGAATATTCTCCGATAGTCGGGACGAACTTGAACCAGGTTAATTCGGAAATAAGAATCACGGTGCAAAATCAGGACCTTTTAACTCATCCTCACGAGAGTTACCTCCACGTTAAGGGATCTCCCCTTAAAAGCGCAGACGGCAGTTCTTATGCTGCACGGATAAGATAACTGTGGTCAATAATGTTGTGGCTTACCTTTTCTCTCACATACAGTATCAAATAGGTGACAAAACAGTAGATCAACTTAACATTCCTGGGATCACAAGCACGATGAATGGAATTGTTAGTTATGGACCTGAAGACCAAGCCGAACTCGCCTACAGGGGTTGGATTCTCGACAGCAACAACGCTAGGTCAGCAGTAATGCAATCTTCAGTAATCTTGCAGTAATGCCGTCTTCAAGCACAAGCAAGACCTTCTCGTCAGTCATTCTCCTAGAGTCAGTTTTAAATTCGCTCTACCCTTGTCTCACCTCCTCGGTTTCATGGAATATTATACCAAGATTTTATACGGCATTCGTCAAACACTCATTTTGATGCGATCTGCGGATAACAACGCCATATTTAGAGACACGGGAGTCGGTGCCAGCAAGATAGTTCTTGAGCACGTGAGCTGGTTTCTTCCTCACGTAACCCCCTCTGACGTACAGGAAAATAAGTTGTACAAGTCGATCGATTCTGGCACGAGCGTGCCGTTGGCCTTTCGACATTAGCATGCCAATCAATTGGATCTGCCTACATCAACAACGGCCACTTGCCGTCTTATTAGTACTAGTTTTACTGAACGACCTCGTTAGATCATCGTGGGTGCTCAAACAGACAGAGAAAACGACCAAAAAAATTACCCTGCCGTCTTTGACCACTGTACTTTCAACGACGTTCACGTGACTTTAAATTCGGAACATTATCTATTTTTAGATCAAAATTCAAATTTTAGCCAAGGCGAAATTTCTCATGTCTATCAGATGATTGTTAACTTCAGACGACAGTACTACAGCAGAGAATTGCTGTCGGCTGGGCCCGCGTTCGAATTATCCACATTTAGCAAGAATTTTCCGTTAATTGGCATCGATGTAAGCAAACAAAACGAGCGGCTGAAGTCGGCGGTAATTGACGTACAGATAAAAATGAGTTTTGGAGCTCAGGTACGGGCAAATATGAAAGCATGGGCTCTAATCATAGGCAATCGCATAATGCACTTAAGATTAGACCGAAATAACGTTGAAGTTGCTGTGTGACTTATTATTTTTTTTCCTTAAACTCGAGTCATGTATACAACCACCAGAGTGGCTTTGAGTGCCAACCAAAAGAAACGCATGTTACAGCAGATCAAGAAAGGAAAAACGGTACAACTTCGGCTTAGAAACTCTCAGTTGAACAGAGGCACTTCGAAATTACCAGTCACTCAAGCTGAACTCAGCCGAATTCATAAGGCACGCAAGACGGGGAAAGGTTTACATCTGAAACTTTCTCGTGCACAACTGAAGAAGGGAGGAATTCTACCTGCGGTACTTTTGCCGGCATTGGCAGCACTGGGCGTTGGCAGCACTGGGCAATGCAGGTGCCGCATTGATCTCCAGAAGCGTCAATGCTGCAAAGAATAATTCTGGACAGTTACAAGAGCTTAAGAGAAACAATGCAGCGATGGAAGCTCTGGCACTCAGATAAGGAATGGGACTTAAAAAAACAACGTCAAAAAAAGACGAAAAACTACCAACAGCAAAGCTCGTGGAGAAGGATTTTTTCTGAAGCCAGGATATCTTTAAACAGACCTATGACAAATGTGGATTTGAACCGATACGCCAAGAAACTCGGGATTACCAATTTCAGAGGTACCTTTACTAAAGACTTGCTTCCACAACGACGTTGGGCGAACGGAGAGACGGAGAGTGTGGAATAGTTAATTTGCAAGACTCAAGCAGAGGAGAAGGTACACATTGGGTTGCGTATTACAGTAAAGGCCCATCTTGTTCATATTTCTTCAATTCGTTCGGTTTGAGTGCACCCTTACAAGTCCAGAGATATCTCGGCAAAACTATAACGTATAATGTGAGAGTTCAAGAAGCACACAAGGTGCTGTGCGGTCAATATTGTTTATTAGTTCTACGAGGATTGTCGAGAGGAGAGAACATATTCAAGTTATTCACATGCTGATAAAGAAGTCATGAAAGTCGTTAAATTTGGAAATGTTAAGCGTCCCAGGTTTCTCTCTCCTCTTCTGTCACCCTCCATCGTTGTGGTGGATAATTTCTTGAGTCGAGCCAGACCCAATCTGCCATTCGACGCAAAAAATAAAAAAATTGAAAATGTAGGACCTCCGGCAAACGACACTGATGCCCTAACTCTTGGACACCTGAAAACGGACCTAGGACTGAGTTTAAATGGGACGGGAATCTGAGCATTAATGGAAAAAACTTACGAATTTAAATAAAACCTCAAACGACAGCGATGCCTCAACAAAAAGATACGTGGATCATCTAGTTGATAAGAAGCACAGAAATCAACCCTACAGACGCATCTACTCGGTTCGAAGCAATCTAGAAACTATGATAACATGAATTGGCTGGCCGACAACGGTTTGCAATACTACGTAGTAAGTCAACCAGGTCAGTTAGTCAATACCATTCTCGTTGCGGCTAGGATAAATAACGCATTTCAAGTATCTTTGTCTAGAACTAGGAAAGCACCTGTTTCCATACTCAAACAGGCGGGGAAAACAGCCAGCGTAGCAGACAACGTCTTTAAAAATTCAAACGGGGCAGATATTGACCGCCGCAAACGAAAATGTGGGACCGGCCAGGCATCACCTGCTAGAAATTCATTGCGAAGTGGGCGACTGAAGGAAAAGAAAATGCACTAACATTACTATTATTTTATTTTATTTATAAAGACACAATGGCCAAACCCGCAGTTTATGCTTTGAGCCGCAGGGCAAATTTGATCGTTAATTCTGACTCCGATGAAGAAATTATAACTTTGAATTGTGGTTCTGCTCAAACCACTCTGAACTTGAAAGAGTTCGCCAATATCTACAACCAAAGTGAACAGGTAAATGAAGCAATGCACCGCCAGTGGAAATCAAGCATGCCAGCCGACAGCAACGAATATGCTCTGCTTGCCACCGTGCATCACTTCCAAACCCTCATGAAGCTGTTTATCAGCGACGCCACTAAAGCTGTTCTGATGCAGCAATTTAACGCTCTTTTAGAAACTGCTCTGGATTCGAAATTAAATGCCTTCCAAGTCGGAGGTGCCAAAAGAATACTTATCAAACACAATGGGCATAAGACTCTGTTAATATTGTACTTTTATAACGAAAGGAAAATCCCCCAGACTTTAGTTCAACTGGACTATATTGAATGGACGGAATTGTTGAAAAGTCTTACTGAGATTCGTGAAAACATCCACCAAAAACAGGACGACAAAAGGGACATAGGAAGCTGAACCAGAAAAGACACTACACTGTCTGTGTGTAGGAGGCTTATTTACTTTTGATTCAGCACTTGGTAAAAAGTGTCATTCTGAATACCTGAGTTGGATGCATATTCAGTCTTTCGTTTTATTAATTTTTCATTTTATTTGATTCCAATAGATGGCACTCTATGTTCAGTGATAGATATTGTTGCCTACAGCATTCAGTTCGTTTTGTATGTTTCGATTCGAAGTCAATAGATGGAGCCCGTGGTATTTTCAGTGATATATGCACATTCAGCCTTTCGTTTTATTAATTTTTTGTTTGATTTGATTTGTGCCCAATAGATGGCGCTCTATGTTCATTGATTGAAATTGTTGCTCACAGCATTCAGTTTTTTTTGTATGTTATCGAAGTCAATAGATGGAGCCATTGGTATTTTCAGTGATATAAACCAGAAACTTCTCACTTGCTTGTTAGAATTTATTATTTTTTTCGTCTTCTATGCAGTTTTGTATTTTCTTGACATATGGCAAATAAAAAAAACCTTGTTTTACAGGAGCGCCCGCATCTCCAAAAATCGTGCGTGTTAATTTTTTTTATTCCCTTTCAAAACAAACAGGGTGCATGAGATCTACGAACAATAAACAGAAATATCTACCCATTGTGTAAAGTTCAAGTTTCTTACAAGAGCCATTCAGGAAAAAGAAAATGTAGGCCTAGATAAAATTTATTGTCAATCTAGCACAGAAATTGTTTTTCTCACCTGTGCAAGCTAGATTTTGGCATAAAAAATAAAAATAAAAACTGCCCGCCTGCATGTTGTTTTTGGGTGATAAACTCCTGTAAAACAAGGTACTTTTTTTGGCCCTATGGCTACATTCATTTCATGACGCCTCAAGGAGAGCTGAAGATTTTTGGCTTCTGGTGCAATTTTCGGCCTAAAATATCAGTGAGCTTGTAACAGCTTTGCCTTACTTATTTTCCCTAGAAGATGAACAATTTGATTTTACTGGTTAAATTAGTAGATTTCTGGCTACTTTTGGTGCCACTGGCAAAAGTTGTGTTGCTTGGTTAGAGATTTTTGAACTAAGGAGGAACCGCACCAGATACAGATGTGCTGTTTGTGGCGTTTTAAATGGCTTTGCAAAGGCACTTTTTGTTCAACAGAAAATTTAAGTTTGGAGTTCTTTGAACGAAAAGTGCCTTTGCAAAGCCATTTAAAACGCCACAAACAGCACATCTGTATCTGCTGCGGTTCAGAAGTTATTGACTGCTGTGCCGTCCCTCCCCCCCCCCCCATGTCTGGTTTCACTAAAATATATCACTTTGGCGTAGCTAAATGTGGTGTGTTGTTTTTGGCATGGTGGGTTCGAAGCATATGAGAAATTAATCTTCATGGATTAATTTTTACCCCAAATGCTTCCAAAAAAATCTTTATTACTGGGGGAAAATAAAAAGGTGACCTTGTGGGCTCTAACGGGACATATCGTAGCATAGGAGCGTTTCCAGAAGCTTTTTACTTAATCCAAAAAGTATTAGTCTAGGACGGGAAGACTATACTCAAGGAACACTACCTGAGAAAACCTAGAACGGGAAGGTTTTATCAGCACTGCGGCGAGGTCGGGCCACAGCGGTGTAATTGATGCGTGGTTTTAAAAAAAAATATATTCCACGTAAGCAAACGTGTAGTTTACGTTTGTGTCAAAATTGTTATCCCTAAACTTGACACAAACTTCAATAGACGACAAAGCAACGTGCGGTCCACACTGGAAAACGATGCAGAGCAGGCAGTAAAATGCACAATGTTTCTTAGGCTACATTGTAAGAAACATTGTTCCGTTTGATACCCTTTCATTCTCGAAAAAAAGTCAGTGGTAAGGGATAGAGGCGAAGAACAAACAGACAAACAACAAACAAATACAACGTGCCTCAAGTTCATAGTTGTCGACAATTTACCAAATTATCATACATCGAATTTTCTCTCCCGAAAAAAAGCTTCACGAAAAAACGTTTTTTTTTAGCCCACTCAAACTTATGTCAGGCCACGGCTTTTTAGGACGTATTAGTTAACCTACGATGGAACTAATGGCGCTGTGCAAGACCGAAACTTGCCCTACCCAAGGATTACTGTACGCCATCGGCAATAAACTAACTCTGAATCACCCGTGTTATGCCATTTAAAAAACAGGACGAACAAACAACAAATAATGCGGCTGTATGTAACCAGGTTAACTAAGGTGGCTTGCTACATATGATTCAATTCGCTCCGCAACCCAGATTCACGCTGACATGTTGCATGCCTTGTGCCATAAATCCACAAAAACGTAACATGAACTGAACTGCGTAGCAATAAATATATTATACGTCGATAGTAGAATGAATTTCAGTATGCAATATTTCAGTATGCAGTATTTCTGTATTTCAGTATTAAGTATTTTGTAGTTAGAAGGCGATTAAAATAAGAGTGCAATAAATATATTATACATCGGATAGTATAAAGAATTTCAGTATTACAGATATGGTCCACATTTCGTAGTTAGAAGGCGATAAGCTGTACTCCAGATTCGTGCCGAATTTGTTGGAAATTAGAACTGGTAATGGCAAGATAATACAGGTGTATAAATGAAGCCGCTTTTTCGCATTGAACCATAATATAACAAGTCACCTTACTAAAAAAAACTGGTTACTTACAAGTGTGACTCTTCCAAGCTCCCATGGCCGCTAATGACAAATATGTCGGTGTAGTACATATTTTAAATGCAGAAGTAGGACATGCTTGATTATACCAGGATGTGCGTAGGCCTGCCATGTACGATTTCCAGTAAAAATTAATTACGGCAATAAAATATTACGAAGGCAGCATTTTAAACTTTTTGGTTGCTGAAATCGACAATCACTCGATGTCACTTAAATGTTGAAAACGGATGCAACATCATTGTCTTGCATGCAATAACAGGAAATAGTCATGACGCACGTTTGTATCTCATGTAAAGAAGCATTGATGTCACGCTCTAATTGACTTTAAACTCGTTCCTGGATACTCATATAAAGAGCATCCTCCAATATAGTTAATAAATCGTTTTCAACGCTGTTTTCCTGTTATAGCGGTGTCGAACGTTTTTTTGACACGATGGGAAATGAGAGTTTAACATGAGCTAGAAATTTAAAGGGGGGTTGTCGCAGAATACAAAATATTTTTTTTAATGTTGAAGCCATACTGTAGTTGTACTAAAGCGAAAAACATTTCTACATTTAGACTGTCTCTGTGTGGATCAGACACACACCGACCAGTAAATAGAAATAAAATTTTTCATTCATGAGCACAGCTCCTTGGTAGGTATCTTGTACTTCGAAAAGGTTTTCGAAAAGGTTTCGTTGAAGGCAGACCCGGTATTGTAGTAGGTCTGTTTGAGGGGCGGGGTTTCAATAACAATGGAATACAATGGGTTTTTGACACAGTTCATCGTAGTACTAAAATGCATCTACTAACCTCCTAGTTGTAGTCACTTTCTTCCGTGTCCTATTGTTTATTACTGTTCATACCATATTCTGTTTTGTTCATATCTATTTATTAACTGCGTTAAAACAAACGTCTAGTTTTCAACCCAAAACCTAGACAACTTATTTTCGACTACGCGGCATCTTGTCATGCAATTTGAACCAACGGGAAAAAAGAATAAAAGCCGTTGGAACCTCTCTAACGATTAGCGATTTGAGAGCCCAAATTCGGGTGATGAACATGACACGTCAATGGATAGCATTTATCCCTTACATGTCGCAGCGGATTACGGCCTCCTAATGGTATCGCCTGGGTATCGGCTGGAAAGGAACCGACATCGAAGCGAGTTGTATTACTTACTTTTTTTTAACACTTAGGGCCAAATTCATAATGACGGCTCAACTCAAAGTCTGAGCTGATACTTTGCTAAGTCAGGGCAAAGCTTGAGCCTACCTCAGCCTCACTTTGGCATGCATAATGAAATCCAGGCTCAGACATAGCAAAGTAAAGCTTTGGCGTGAGTTTGAGCCTAGGTCACACCTAGCAAAGCAGAGCTTTGAGGGATCCACGAAAACACAAATACACAAACAGACAAATAATGGGGAAAAAAGTCGCAAAAATATTAATAATAATAATTGGAAAGAAAAAAATGTACGAAGTTTACACTTGTGAAATTCTTTTATTAGTAATACAAAAGACTATAAAATACAATTACTGACTTTACATAGATTTCATTTTTATAATTTTGAAGACAAACCATTGATATTTAACAAGAATTTATTACAAAGGAAATTTTTTCTAATAATAATGATTGTCAAAGCCGGTAGTCGGCTCCTGTTGGTCTTCCCGAAACGTGTGATGAAAATCCAAGCTGAGACCAAATATCTGTTTTGCTGAACCAGGTCACAATTGACAAGAAAGAGAAGCCCGCACATTGGGGCACTTGAATCCCCCCCCCCTCTCCCCCACCTGCCCCGTCTTTTGGATGTTCTTTTAGTATATAAAGATAAGCCATTACAAAGGTTATTAGAGGATTAAAATACTGATTCCAGGGTTACACGTTCAATATGGCCCAGCCATTTACTTTTATTTTTTAGAATACCTATTTTTAGACATATTTTTTAGAATGCAAGGGGAATACTTGCTTTTTTTAGTGATCTTTGCCCTTTTTTTCGATGGATGCTTCTCCCCCTCCCCCTGGTTTGAAAGTGTGTGGGCACCTATGGTGACAATGAATAAAATGAAACAAAAAAATATGTTGCCAGCAGTGAATCAACAAGAACCACTTTCAGAGGATAGATCCTGAAGTGGAAGTTTTGATGAAATAGGTCGCAAGTGATAAGAACTGGACACATTGAACACATTGGGGGGAGATGAGGCTTAATGGCGCGTCGACAGCTTGGTCATTAGCGCCAACCTCAGTCACAGTGCAGTGGTCCGGGTTGCCACTGCACCACACATTACAGAGATATTATTCAAACCCCTAATCTAAATCTTGTCATACATCTGTACCTCCTGCAAAAATTGAAAAACACCGGACAGGAGGACAGACTTATCGCCCAATTGACGCACAATGTCATGAGGAAGATGGAAACGACGACAAAAACCATCAAGATGGCAACAATCAACAAGGAAGTGCCGGACCGTAAGTGGCCGCCGACACCAATAACATTCAGGAGGGTCAACCCCCCGAAAAAGGAAACAGTGAGTAAGTCGAGCGTGACCAATGTGCAAACGGGCCAACACCACCTCCTCACGGCGACTGCGGCGACACGC
>JAHWFP010043357.1:94503-123654 GCA_023313725.1 Lithobius niger | reverse complement strand
CATGTTTATGGCGGAAGGCGTCTATCCCGTCTGTGTATTTTTGCATCACACTGGCTAACAAACGCTGGTTTTCGTTTGCTTCGTGGAGTTTGATGTACCGTTTGCAATAATGGGATGGTTTGCCCTTTCATGTTTGTGGCGGAAGGCGTCTATCCCGTCTGTGTATTTTTGCGCACACTGGCTAACAAACGCTGGTTTTCGTTCGCTTTGTGGCGTTTGATGCACCGTCTGCAACTTTGGGACGGTTTGCCCTTCCATGTGTTTGTTGCGGAATGCGTGTATCCCGCTATGTGTTTTTGCGCAAACTGGCTAACAAACGTTGATTGTCGTTCGCTTCGTGGCGTGTGATGTACTATTACCAACATTAGGACCGCTTGTTCTCTCATGTGTTTGTTGCGGAAGGCGTGTATCCCGTCTGTGTATTTTTGTGCACACTGGCTAAAAAACGCCAGTTCGCTTCGTTCGCTTCGCTCACTCAATCAGACGACAGAATGTTTGCTAATCATTTGCGAAGCTCTTGCACATGTCGGTCTTACGTAAGAACATTTAATCAGCTCTAGGATCGACTCAAGAACATGTGATTATTCACACAAAGCAGGGGTGAATGTTCCCATCGTCCATACTTCATCCACGTCGGGCAGGTGTAATGATTGGCTTCGTTTCATCATCTTGCAACCATACAATGGCTTAAAAGTTAGCTCCCTGCATGTGCAGGTCTAAGGGGACCCCTAGTAAGATGTAACTTGCCTCTAATGTTTTGCTTGACCGCCAACATCCACCACCGTAATTCTTCAAGTCTTCTTTGTTGACTTTCTGTGTTTACGTTGTGTTCAGTGTTCATTACTGGCTTGCATGATTAATTTTTAGTATGAAGGTCAAGAAGGAAGTTGTTTTTTTTCCTTGTGTGTTTGGTCGTGGTCTTCAGGTTGTCATTAAGAAACGCCAATCGGTAGAACGGGCAGTCTAGAATGCGAAAGATCCAAAGTTCGCCGTTCGAGTCCAAACCGGAACAGTTGTGTACCTTTCTCTGCTTCTTGTATCTTACGTTCTTAAGAAAACAATCTTTAACGCTGACTCTTAAAGGGACACCCGGCTTGCCTTGTAACATTCCGTCTGCCTCATAACAGCTACGAGCAGATCGCCATCCGCGCATTTACAGCGCCAAGGTCGGCTGCGGTGGTAGCTGCGTTCCTCGCAGCGAGGAACGTATACCTCGCTGTCTCGGTTGGCTTTGGGAATAGTACACGAAACAGAATCAAGTTAAAGATTGTGTCGTCACAAACCGGAATGATTCTCGTATTTTAACATCACAATTTATAATTTTCTAGGCTAGTGTCGTATAATTTTGCTTCGGCGATCTATTGGAATAATTAATTTTAATTTTTACTGCATTAGTCTTTTAGATTTTTGATCGCATCATAGCAATTACCAGCAAACGATTAAAATTAGTACTGCGCACACAGAGATTAAACTTCATGGCCATTGTAGACGCGCAAAGCATCATATACGTTCTGGAAGAACGTAAATAAAGTTCCCCAATATTCAACAGAAAATCTACTAGACGCCACATTTTAAAACTTATTCTTCGCAAGGGAAAGACTAACGGTAAGTAAATAGACCTTTGGGGCCGTACTTGATGTGGAGGATCGATAAAAATGGCGCTGGGAGGAATGTCCCTTTAACCTTCCGATCTGTTGCTTATTATGTCAGTGTGAAATGCCAATCATACACCTACTTTCGTTGATCGAACTATTAAGTTTGAAAACAAAATTGAGTCCATCAATTTTTTTTTCTAGTTTTGAAATCTTTTGAACTTAAACGTCACTCTTTCACCAACGAAATTGTCCAGCCACATGTGCTGTCTAAAATCCCAAAATGCTGTGCAACGACCGAAGTCAACTTAACGTTCCAGGTTTTCGCTATTTGCTACAGATGTCGCACCGTTTACCGTAAAATAAACGACCCACTTTAAAGGAGCGATTGCAAGAAAGTGTCGCTAAAAATCTCATTGAGATACGTGGCGGCACTAGCTTCCACTCGGGCCGTACCTTGATTTCAGAATCTCATTATTTTTTATTAAGTTTTCGTATTGCATTAAACAATGTTTTACTCTGCCCAGCTTAAGGTTAATGAAGTCACAGGTTTGTGGAAGGGGCGCAGCCTTATGTTGAGGACACAACGTGAGGAAAGTTTACGTGAAGTTGAGATTTTGGGATAAGCACTAGCCACTTCGAAACCGGAGAACCCAGAGAACCCGGAGAACCCGGAAACCGGAGAACCCAGAGGAAACCCTCGTGCAAAGGGAGGGAAACACCTTGGGAAAAACCCGTACATATACACTTCCCTTCGCCAGGATCGAACCCGAGTCTGTACGAAGCCAGAGATGTACAGCTGGGACCATGACGCCGATCGAATCTGACGCCCCAGTACTCGTAGCTACCCGTGCACCCACGTTAGTTAGTAAATGTTAGTTTTCTTAGTTTTTCCGTGTAAAAACAAGTTTACCCCAAGTTTACCCTTGGTTGTGAGTGTTATTCCTTCATCTCAGTTCCTTGGCCACCATACACACGATGGGCAGGAAGCTTTGTCCTACACAGCAGTGGTTCTAAATAAGGGTGATGTCACCCTCCTCTACACCCTTTCAGGGATCGAACACCCAATGGTATTAATGATCAAGGGCGCAAAGGTCTGGGGAGGGTCACTAACGACAATGCGGGAGCGTGGTCAAGATTCTTGAAGAGATATGAGACGCGTCGGTGTCATTCTTATGCGTCTGTCCGGCACCGAGAAGTCCACCTTTCTTCACCAGACGGCGCGCATCCTTGTTGCTAATGATACGTCTCGCAGGGCCAAACAAAGCTCGGTTGCCTAGCAACGAAGCGAAGTCCCTTTTAAGAGTGACGAGTTCAACACACACCCTGGACCCCAGGTTGTCCACGCTCATCCCGTAACTCGCGGAGATCGTTACTCTCAAAGGAAAGTACGAATAACAACGGTTCTCTGGACGGACGCGAGTCGGAATGCTCGCTATCGGAACATTTGCATCTAGTGGTTACTTGTTAGCACCCTCTGCGGCCAGATGATATCCCAGTACGTCATTGAGGATGGAATTACGGCTACACAAAACGGGAATTACAGATCAGAATGTTCGTGACATACACAGGGTGAGGTAATATTTTGGCGTCAGTGAAAATAAGGGCCCGATCATTATTTATGGTCGAGGGAGGGTAGAGGAAATGAAAATGTGACCACCAAATTTTCGATTACAACCCCCCCCCCCTCCTTCCCGAGGACCCTGAAAAAAAAATGTTGACCCCTTCCCCAGGTCTAGATATAATGTGATCCCTACCCTCCAACTTCCTGTAACCAAGATTAGTGCTGTAACCAAAGTAAGTAAGTAGCACTCCGGACCGACAAGTTACCACTACTTTAGAAAACGTGCCTCTTTTTTAACGAAAAGACACGTTGGGTTAAAACTGCTCCATACAACACCGATGTTCCTTACACACATCTTGTATCAAGTTTCATACAATATACGATGAACACTGTTTGCTTCACATCCGTAGCAATCTGCCAGCACCTGATAGGCAGGAGAAGCCAAGAAACAAGTGAGTAAGGGAATAATTTACTAGAAAAAAAACTATACTTGTAGTATTGGTACTAATAGCTTCAAAACCTTGTACACTCAGATCAAGGGGAAATCTGGGAGGTGAAGATGCGGCGTTTTTTAAAGAAAATTTTGACTGCTGAAAGTACCATTAATGTGGTCCAAAAATGATTTTTTTTCTTACAGTTTGGTCAGTGTTTTTGTATGACTCTCCCCCCCCCCCCCCCCATCTTGAAGAGACATAAAAAATTGATGACCTCACCCCTCTCGAGAGGGTTAAAAAATACATGATCCTCCCCACCCCCCGCCCAATTTCCTTTGGCCTCTCCGGCGATGAATAATGACCGGTCACTAATGGCAGATGTAATCGGATGCAATAGTGTCATCAGTATTAACAACAATGACCGACTGATAGATCTCATTACTTTGATCAAGTTAATCAAGAGTAATTGAAATTCGACAGGACAGCTATATTCAGGTACGGCAGCAGCGATGTGCGTTGCTCGAAAAATTCGAGCCGAGTTGGATAATGCAACTTGTGCTCGACCTCGACTCGTTGTTTGCATGCGCACTCGAAAATCTCGCATCTGGCGAAAATGTGATACCTTCGCCAATTTTTTTTACCGATTTTGACGTTCCAGTATATCAAATTCATCGTCTCGATGAGGGCTTTCCAGTAGCGTAAATTAAAAGCCAGCAACTCAGACTGTTTTTAAAGACCCCGAAAATTGGGAAACCATTCGTACAAATTAACCCCCACGTGCTCCATCAAGCAGCATTTTAGTTGTTCCCATAACAAATTACAAAGAAAGTTGCACACAAACCATGCTCAGTAAATGCTCGATACTCAGCTCTGCTGTTGCAAAGACTCTGCAAGTCTCGAATTAAACTTATTCCATTCTTGCACCCGTGCACAACAACAGTCTCCATTTCATCACCTTTACGGTCTCCTTTCCCGTCCCTCCCTACCCAGTTTTCCATAGACCTCTTTTGACCCATGAAAAAAAAATCAATGCCTCCTGCCTCCTCAAAACGCAAATTGGTAGGGAGTCACAACGTCTCAGGACCGTGTCTTCCTATTCAGGTCCCGTCTTACAGAATCTGCTCAAGTTTCTTTGGATCCTTTGTGGAAAGGTTCGATGACCACTCAGTAGAAGGTGGACGTAACTATACTTAGCATAACACATAACCAGACTACCAGTCCTATACTGCAAAAAGCAATTTAGAAAAAAGTACACACTGGATTTGCTTCATAACAAACTTATTCCATGTACTTTATAGTCTACTAACAGTTGTACCTGGCTTCACCCAGAGTTTTATTACGCCCGTGGTTGTTTCCCCGGGTTTCGGTATGTGGCCTGAACGTTGATTACGACAGGCAATTTTTCTTTCTGTAATACTGCTCTTTTCCGCTATCTTCTACCTTCCCTCTTCCCTCCCATCTCTTCCTCCCCTTCGTATCCTCCTACCCATCCCTCCTTCCCCATTGTTACACGTAGTTGAATATGGATGGGTATTGAATTAATTACTACCTGTCCTCCTCATCCCTTTGCTTGATTTTTCAAAAACTGGTCCAGTCTCTCTATCCCAAACAACCCCAAAACTTACCTTTTAGGTTCAATTAATGCACCATCATGTGCAATGGTAACAGATGCACTGCCCCTCTACCCCGCCCTCCCACTAATCTCATTGTAGCATTAAAATGCCAAGAGCAGGGCTAACAGACGCAGTGCCCAACACACACACGGGTATTTCCCGTCCACTGGGCCCCTCCCCCCCCTCCCCCCCCACTCCCAGTTTATTGCTTTTGGCTTGAGCGATCCGTACCGTGTGAAAGAAAACCCTGTCCTTCGTGCATGACTTCTTTTAAGACTTGCTGCTGAGATAACCGCGCAGAGCAAATTGTTAATCGAGGCAATAATGTGCCAATTTCAACTTTCCAAGCCAAAAGTGTGCCAATTTCAACTTTCCACGCCAAAAGTGTGCCAATTTCAACTTTCCAAGACAATAGTGTGCCAATTTCAACTTTCCAAGCCAAAAGTGTGTCAATTTCAACTTTCCAAGGCAATAGTGTGCCAATTTCAACTTTCCAAGCCAAAAGTGTGCCAATTTCAACTTTCCAAGGCAATAGTGTGCCAATTTCAACTTTCCAAGCCAAAAGTGTGCCAATTGCAACTTTCCAAGGCAATAGTGTGCCAATTTCAACTTTCCAAGGCAATAGTGTGCCAATTTCAACTTTTAGCTGACCAAGAATTAACTCGCTCTTGTGGAACGTCGTCGCACCAATGGGCCAACAATGCCATTGAGTAGAAGCGGGCCTTTCTTCCTGAAGCGAAATAGAGATAAACGTATGTCAGTGTTGCTGGAGTTGGAAATCAGGTCATTTATTTTACTGCATGCACGCATTTTGCGTGAATTAACACACAGTAATCTCCAACAGAGTTCTACCCTTTGTTCTGAGGGCACGTTAACGCTAAGACTCGCATTGTAAATTGTCTCATTCACTGGCTTTTTACTTGGTTAATGCTAAATCTGCTGGCTGCTTTTCGTCTTTATCAGAGCATGCGGCTTTCGAGTTGTATATACGTAGTAACCACGGCGACGACGTGGACGCACATCCTCTCCTCGTGCCTCGCGACACGAAGTACGACGCATGCGGGATGACAGCGTCGATTTATGACAACAAGGAAACAATTTTTACTGCAATACAAGACGCGCGCTGATTTCTGAGTGCCAGCATACGATGGTTTGTATTCGATTCGATAACCCGCAAAATGGACACCATGTTGGATTTTTAATTTTCGCTGCGAGTAGCTATTTATTCTACCGTTGTGCGATAACTGCCAGAAGCTGGTTTTTTGTACGAACATATGCAATTTTGGAAATAGCGAGAAATTACAAGAATGCTGCAGCAATGTTTAATATTTGTACTTTGTTCTTTATCCTTGTTGTGATTTACAATACGTTTAATTTTTTTATCTACTGCTGCATTCGTTTAATAGAAACTGCAAATTTATCACAAACAAATGACGGTTGACTAGCAAATAGCATTTGGCGAGTGAAGAGATCCATTGCGTAAACCGGTCCCGACCCATGCAGCTCGTTGTCGGACTAGTGTCCTTTCGTAGTTTTGCGGAAA
Source organism: Lithobius niger (assembly GCA_023313725.1). Taxonomy (NCBI): domain Eukaryota; kingdom Metazoa; phylum Arthropoda; class Chilopoda; order Lithobiomorpha; family Lithobiidae; genus Lithobius; species Lithobius niger. Next base: position 116,908 of record JAHWFP010043357.1, on the reverse strand, counting down.
ACTTGCGTTAAAAATGATGCTGTGTTGGTTTTCATTAACTAAATATGTGCAGAAATGTCCCTTGTGCTGGGTGTTATAATCCAAGCATGTGTCAATTTGCAGGAAATAGCATTAAAACAAACAAGGCATTTTGCGTCTTGGGCCAAGGCCTTCTGGAGTAGAATTGTGTGTCTTGCCTCCCAATCCTACACCAGTTCTCGTGCATGCCAGGAAGTTAAAGCCTCTTAGCATTGTTTTGATTGAATACGATTGTCTCCTAGACGGCATTGTGCAAACGGTGCCATACAAAACGATTTAGGACACGAATACTCCCACGTTATTTATTTGCATCTGCAAGGCTGTCGTAAGCGATACGGCTGGTGTGGCATTTACCGTACCACTTTTGGGCACACACTTTTTTAATAACACGTATGTAAACACACAAAATGCAGCTGCTGTCATCAACCCTTTGAAGCAGCGTGTGTGAAGAGAGTGAAGTCTAAAGGGTTTACTGCCGAGCTTTTGCGAACAGTGTCTGTCCAGCGAGCATCAACGCTGAACACAAATTAGTCCCTCCCCCCCCCCCACCCTATGAAACCAAGGATTATGACCTAGGGGATGAGGTTTGGGGAAAGAGGTAAAAAGAAACACTTCCAAGCATAGTGCTATCTCAAAGCAAATATCCCCTAGCGGGGTCAGCTGAAGCAATTTGTTCTGCTGCAGTGTCTCATCTGGCTTCTGGAGTGCACATTTTAAAGAATTTTTATGGTTTTTTTTTAGGTAAAATATGGTTCTCAGTAACGAAGCTACCTCCACTATGTGCGAAAGTGATGTTTCCTGTTCTGTCATTACTGACTAATCAAACTTACTTTTGAGAAACTTGCAATCAGTTAGCCATGATTGCAAGTTTCTCAAAATAAGTTTGATTGGTCACTAATGACAGAACAGTAGACATCACTTTCGTACATAGTGGAGGTAGCTTCGTTACTGTGAACCATATTCTACCTAAAAAAGAAAACCGTAAAAATTCTTTAAAAACGTGCACTCCAGAAGCCAGATGAGACACTACAGTCGCACAAATTGCTTCAGCTGAACCTGATGGGGGAGCTTACGCTGCTCCCCCAGACCCCCAGCTGATTTGGCTGGGCCGTACTACTTTAAATTTGTTTGCTACGGCCCTATGTTCTGCTAACATGGAATGGGAGCACCAACACCTTTAGTTAAGTCTTTATGGTGGCGGCGTCTCCATTTATTTTCTAATATGTGGTTCTCCTTCACTTCACACCACCCTTTCAGCTGCAACATATTAAGTTCTTTTTGACTTCAGCTTCCTGCCGAATCGAATTTCCGGCTATTGAAGGGATGAAATAAGCTTATACTTGATGCCCTGGAGTGAAAGCTTACACCACCTCTCTAGAATTCTCGTCTCCCAAGGTTTCTGGAAATACCGAGTTGTTCCAAAGGTCACCGCTAGGTGTCCCTCTATCACGCTCTCTATAGGGGCTGTCCTCTCTCTCTCTCTCTCTCCCTCTCTCTGAAGAAAATGTCAAACCCGCTCCCTCTAAGGGGCATAAAAAATTACGCGGCGTGAAAAGCGGATGAGTTGATCAGGATCGTTGGTCTCTGAGAGGGAGTATTTTCAGTGAATAATCAATAATAAATTGGAACCTAATGCATTTCTCCGACGACCGAGGAGTGGTGCCACCGCTTTCCTTCTTGAATTTTTTTTGGGGCGGAAAAAGAAAAATGATACAGTTTGCCGTGAAATAAGAAATCTAAAGGGAGCCGATTTCTGACGGAATAACAATCAATCGAAACAAATTGAGCACTAATTCCCACAATCACCTTATTTTCATCGCCTTTCCGTCCTTAGGCCTACTACTAGCAGTCGTTCGCCGGTGTTGTGTTTCACCCGTGGTTGTTACCCAGGTTTCGCTCGGTGTTGCCTGAGCGTTCCCTGTTCCATGCAATTTTTCTTCCTGTAATACTCCCCATTTCCTCTCTTCTTCTCCCTCCCCTCCCCCAATTCTTCCCATCATGGTCCTCCCCTCTTCCTCCCTATTCTTCCCATCCCTATCACGTTTTCTCTACCTATGTTTTCCCCCACCGACCTACTGGTGTAAGCCTGGTCACTGGTGCTATCTGGTGGCCGACATTCCAAGCTAGACTCTTTTAACATTATTTTTCTTCGGTTCCTGGCTTACAATATACAACGATGACTTTGCTCAACGCAATCAATTGTCGACTTCTTCTCATTTCAGTTTTCAGTTAAATGTCAACAATCATTCAGTTTGCAATCATCGAATACTGTCATTATAAGAAGTTTAGTTTTCAGTTAATTGCCAACAATTATTCCGTTTGCATTCATCGAATACCCTCATTATTAGAAGTTTTCAGTTAATTGCCAGCAATCATTCAGTTTGCAATCATCGAATATTATTAGAAGTTTAAGTTTTCAGTTAAATGCCAACAATCATTCAGTGTGCAATCATCGAATACCCTCATTATTAGAAGTTTAAGGTTACTTTATTTCATTGAATTACTTGAGCCTACAGACCTGAAAGTCAAACGCTCACATCCACAACTTAATCTAGTTTAAGTTTTCAGTTAATTGCCAACCATCATTTCGTTTGCAATCATCGAATACCCTCGTCATTAGAAGAGATTGTTGTCGTGATATTCGCATTGTGACTGTGTTACATTATTTAACTCGGAATTGCGCGCGACGCAATTGCCTAACGGTTAAAGTTCTTCTCCGCTAAATCTTAGTCTTGATTGTTGCAAGGCTGAAGTTTTGCTGAAGCCGTCGCAAATAGACAGTTTATTTATCAACATTGCTTCCCGAAATCCGTATACGACTTGTGTGGGTTGCATTATATTTACATATATAATGTGAATATGATTGTCGGTATACATTTATCCAATACTAAAAATAAAAAGCATTATATCAACATAATGATTACCTGAAACAGTATTTTCCCAATGCTATGTTATCATTTTATTAGCAGTTTTTTTTATATATATATAGTATATGTTAACTTTTATTATTATTTTCGTTAGTAACCCGTTTTTTACCTCTTTTTTCGTTAATTTAAATCCTGTCAGAGACATAAGATTGTTGGGTAGCTGATTAAAGGTCCAAAGAATATAATATTGCATATTCCTCATTCCACAACAATTTTTCACTAATGGTATTTCAAATCGTAGACTTTTAATTCTTAGATATGTTTTTTTTTACATCTTTTACCTTGTGTTCTGATTAAAATGGTTATTTAAGATCATTATGTAATTTCTAATATTTTTATCATTTAGTATTTTATGTTCTTGAAATAAGTGGGTTTTTGTTTTTTTTAATAATTCACTGGTTTAAACAGCGCTGTGGTGAAATCTTGAGTTGTGCAATTCAAACAACAGATTCCATCCAGTGCACATTATTTTTGATTACAACGTTAGTGAGATATTTGTAGCACATTAATGTGATTTTGAGTGGTCGGTATTCTTGTGACGACGTCATGGTGTTTGGTGTCATGGTGTCAACGCCACCAACGATAAAAGTGGCGAGTCATTCTTACTGAATAATTCTTATCCACCCCCGCACATATAATCCACTCTCAGGATTTCCAAGCACGTTTTGATGCTTTTATTACGGCAGTCAAATTTTGTTCAAATAAATAAGTTAGCCTTAAGACTTCGAAATTTAACGAAGCATGCGACGCGCCGCGACCTTTCTAACGAATAAAGAAACAATATTTTTCACCATGATTGTGATTTTGGTTGTTTTAATGTATTTTTCACTTATCTTCACACAAACATAAGGTAATTGTCTAGTAGCTGGTTCCCTCCGAAGTTTCCCTCAATATAGCTGGCGCTCGGATGTAACACAGTTTTAGGGCGCGTCTACGCAGCGACTCGCCTTTGCATTCTCGCAGCTAGAACTCAATCGCGATGGCAAAGGTGACATTGCCATGGTAACAACGCCAAATGGATTAGCTAAATCCGACATCGTTTGAGTAAATACTTGTAGTCTTATAATCCGTGCTAATAATATAAAGAATTCCTCATGACGAAACCATTTTCCCTAACGCTTCTGAACTCACGTTATTTGCTGTTTTCGTTGCGAGGCGGCAAACTTAAAACCGCCGCCATGTTGGAATTTGAGGTGATTCCTAGCTTCTAGCTGCGAGAATGCAAAAGCGAGTGGTTAACGTGCCCTAACGCAGTCTCATCAGGTAAAGCGAATGATTAGAGGCCTTGGGGCCGAAACGACCTCAACCTGTTCTCAAACTGTCAATGGATGAGAAGTGTTGCTTGCTCGACTGAAGCCCGGACGTCGGATGCGAGTGCTCAGTGGGCCACTTTTGGTAAGCAGGATGACGTAGGATGACTTAGTGGCTTTTGCCATGCTGTAATTTTATTGCTAACCTGATGACAAAAATTGAAAATTTTCGAAACGTTGTTTGTATTTTTATGTAGCACTGCTTGGTTTGCCTTCACACAATTAGTAAGCAGAAACAGTTCGAAATAAAAAACGAAATCATAAAAAACGAAATTCGGATGTCATTATCATCATCTGCATTATTATCTTTGTTCACGGGTGCGGGTCTGGGTCAGACTTTGTCCTCGGAGGGATGCTGGCCGTCTGGTGATGGGGTTTGGTACTAAATTGTCTTAATCCTTTGACTTGCAGCTTTGTTTTCTCTAGTGGTAGTCATGCAGCGAGGTGATGAGTCGGGGCCAGCAATAGAATTCAAACTTGAAATCATCAGTTGGAATGCTTGAGTGAAGTTGATACTTGATGTTTGTAGATAGCTCCTAGATTGGTGCAGGGATATGGGATGGTAAGACGGCTCGAATGTAAGGCGGAATTGTGTCTACGGGCTTACAAATTCAAACAAAATAAATGGACAGGACTATAAGGCGGACGACTTTCACCCTGGATTTTGACAGCGCCTTTGTTTGTTACCAATATAGTTGGTACCATAGCACAGCCAATGCTGAATCAGAACAGAATCATATTTTACTTGGTGTATGTTTTTTTTTCCAACTGTGGTTTCCATAACTGATTTTTAAGGGCCATTTTTTTGATTATATTTTAGTTTTTCCTAAATAATTCAAAAACTAAGTTGAGCTACTGACTTTTCAGTAGAACCAAGAGCGCATTATATACACGTCCTTTAAGTTGTATACCCCCTCTTATATTTATGCTACTCCTGGATAGCTCTCGAAAAAATTGTTGTTGGAATGGTTTGTTCAAACTTTAAAATCGGCCAGAATTTGGCCGGGTTATGGATTTGGACGCGAAAATAAGACGAATACAAGATAAAAAAAAAAAAAATAAGCGCGCTTGAAGTCAAACGGTTATGTCAGTTTGCTTCTGGTATGGTAGGACATTGGTTCCAGTAACCTGCTTTAACTTTCTTGCTTTAACGAGAAAGAGAAAACCTGCCTTCAATGTTCGTCACTTGGTGTCAGGAAAGTGGCAGTTGACGACGATTTTATTTTATTTAATTTTATTTATTCAAGGAGTCGTGACCCGCAGTTGATATCGACTGTTGACTTAATAAAGTTAATAAAGCTAATACTGTCATCTTAGTGTTTGTATTGACGTTGTTGTATTGTATAATCATTATATTGTGACGTCGTGTATAATGTACTGACAGTCGTCACTTTGGCCTGAGATTATGAATCTTGTATCCCAAGACAGCTTTTGTAAATCGTATATTTTTGGGCCGTTTGTAACTTGAAAAGATAACGGCTTCCCCGCATAACCCAGATGTAAGAATGGAAAACAACGTTGAGTCGTTTAAAACGTTACGCGTCATCAGGCGAGTTTTTAAAGATTTTTTAAAGCTCCATCAATTTAGCACCACCACGTCGCGTAATCGTACCTAACTACATACCGACAATTAGTGCTCATTAGTGCTCGAAAACTAGAAATAGTGCTCCTTCAATAAAAATCAGCCAGTCTGTTTTTTCCCCCTTTATAACCCGTTTTGTAACAAATATAGTACCTCCGCCCCCCATCCTTGTCCGAAAGTTTATGCCTCTAACCAAAAAAGGTCTGTGCATCAACGGCCACGATAAAAAAAAGTTCTGTCTTCTGTTCTCCCCCCCCCCCCCCCCCCCCCACATGACCATTCATTCGTTTTCTTTTCCTCCGACTCCCGCCCCCACCCTAGTCGTGCTTTGAAATTAGAAATGTTTAGTGGCGTACATAAATATTTTCCCTGGGTAGGAACAAACTTTCCGCCCCTGCTAGAAAACGTGTGACCTCTTCATTTGCACAGTACAATTAGACCATGAAGACCTTTGCATTTCTTTCTGACTGGTGTTCTGCTAAAAATATTCACCACATGCGTTTAGTTTCTATGTGTCTAGTGTGGTAGTAGGCCTACATACCCTCCTACCAGGGTCTAGCAAATATCTTTCTTTCTGTCAATTCTCAAACCTTGAAGATTGAAATCGAAAAAATAAGTAAGTAAATAAGCATTCCGCTACAACTACAAAATCATCTTGAAAGAGCCTTACTCTCGCCTCTTAAGAGCTGCTCTCGTGTGGTGTGACGACAGTAAATAAAAAATAACAAAAGATCTGGCACGTTTGCAAGCGAAAACAAAATTTGGCTCCGATAATAGTAACAAAAAACAAGATATAAAAAAAATACAAAATATTAATAAAATGGAGAGAAAAACAACATAAAATACCAATTCTCACAGAAGAGCTCTCGGAAAGCGCGATTTAGTCTCATCTTTAACAATAAAACATCGAACAAAAAATACCACCAAAAGGGTGCAAAACATCGACATTTGCAAGTAATAGAATGGAACGTTCTATTCCCAGTGCTGAACATGCTTTCCAAACTATCTGTGTTCAGATTAATCAACCACCCAAACAGATGGTTCTGAAACGCGTAAAAATTTTATGTTTCTTTGAGTCCATAGTAGAGATTGGATTTATACAGTCGTAATTTTTTTAATTTTTGGTGGCAGACCATAAAAAAGTGAAGCAAAGTAGTGGGAGCAGCATCGGCTGAACAATGTTTTGCTCGCTGTGACCACTATTTATTCAACAGAAGCCCACCACTTCAACAACTTTCTGACCTCTTCGACCAATCCCCCACCAGCACCCTCCAAATTCGGCTACGGACTCTATACAACTAGAGTGACTTTGAATAACCCCCCCCCCCCCCTTCCCTCTCTCCCCAATTAAACAGTGGGTGGTGACAATACGCGTCAGATCAGCGCCAGATGAAGAGAAGGGAGAGGGATAAGCGAGGGGGAAAAAAAACGGAAAGTTAAATTCGTCCGAGGCGCCAGATCGAATCTTCTTTTCCAGCCAACTGCAGTCAACATCCGGCCAACGTCAGCAGCAGCCTCTTGTTCTTTTAAGTGACAGTGATCAATGAGCGCCCAGACAGGCCACCAGCCTGATCAATAAGATAGAAATTAAGCCGACTTGCAGGCGATTAGAGACGGAATCAAGAAATGAGATTTAAAATGGGAAAAAAAAAATTAAAAGGGAGTTAAAGGCAACATGTGTTGAAAAAAAAGCCATGCCGACTCAAAAGTCAGTGTGTAATTGAATTTGTTTTAATCGGCCATGGATGGTGGCAAAGGGTTCAACTTCATGACTTATTTTTAATTAATTCGTTCCCTAGGGAAACATTAATTCACTTATGGTTTTCTTATGGTTTGCGTATGGTTTGCGCATGGTTTGCTTATGGTTTTCCTACTCTCATAAGAATTGTTTAATAAATATTCAATAACATAATTCACAAAAGAAAAACAACGACAACATGAACATGTAGAGTAGTAGCAGCAACTCCTTATTCACTGCGGAGTGTATCTCGAGCCAGCCGTTGAACTAGCTGCAAGGGGCACTGGATATCCGCGGCGGTAAAAACATTAGCGTAATTTGTCCGGTTGTCATGCCGATGCTGTGAGAGCGGCTTTCTTAGGCCTAAAAAAAACGTTGTTTTTCCCAATCCTTGACACCGCGAAACAACTATTCAGGTTATAAGTCGGAAAAGAATACTGTAGCAATTGGTAACCGCTGTAGTAAACAATTTGTATAAATGTAGGAAAACCATAGGCAAATTAAGTTAATAAATTTTTGCCTAGGGCGCGGATTAATTAAAAAAAAAAAGGTCATCAAGATGAATTCCTTGCTTGATTTTCTCCTCAGTCAGTTTGTATTGGAAGTTCCAGCAGCACCAAATTCTCATAAACCTAGCCAACTCGCGTCTTACTCGACAAGAACTGGAAATCGACCAATAAATGTCAGGTCGCAAATCACAGTCCCTCAAGTTGATCAGTAAGAAGACAAAAAAAAATCTAAAATTGACAGATTTACGACTTTAAGCTGACTTACGACTTGAAGGCTTAAATTTAATTTGAAGAGGGCTAAAAGACAGGCAGTGAGAGACTTACGCTCTCGTGCAGATTGTATTGTCGCAGGCTGGTCGTGAATAATGGATGGCCCCTGCTACTGTCTTCGTTATTTACTGACGAATTTTATACGTTTTAGTTACCGAGTAATGATTTCAGAGCCAGCGTCCTCGACGTCGTGTCACGCACTAATTTCTTTTTTAGTGCTACAGGGTCCGTAGCCAAATTTGGAGATTGCTGGGTGGGGGCGGGGTTTGGTTGAAAAGGTCAGAACGTTTGTTGAGGTGGTGGGATTCTGTTGACTTAATAGTGGTCACAGCGAACAGTGACATTGTTCAGCCGATACTGCTCAAAATTATGTGATTACGTGGGAAACTGGAAGGGGAGCAACATAAAAGTGCCTACCAGAAGGTAGTGTGTGAGGCTACCACGTTCCCTCAGCAGATGTGGGCTTTATTCTGGACATTATGTCTTTCTTGATCGGAGATTGGAGAGTTGTTATGCTCAAAATTCTGTGTTATACTTTTGATCAATCTACATTCTACACTGACATGAAGGTGCTGTGCCAAGCTGAAAAAATTAGCTTTTTCCTTATTCTGGTGTCTTTCTGTCAGTACTGTTAGATGCCTGAGCGGGGAATTGAACCCACGACCATTGAAACCAAATGCGTAAGTCCTACTGCTGTGCCGTACGCTGTGTCAGTATGGCTCAGTGGTGGACTTGCGCATTTTGTTTCAAAGGTCGTGGGTTCAATTCCCCGTTCAAGCAGTCTGACATTTCATTTAAGTCCAGAAGACAACGTAAATAGGTTTGCATCCATATTAATTCCCCTTCTCGAGCCCATTTGGCTTCCATCCTGTTTAATCATTAATTTCACGCTTTATTGTGTATCCCATTCGTTTTGACTTAGTGTGTGGCATGCAGACAAGCATCTCTCCAGCGGCGATTGGAAAGTGTATGTTTATATGTATTTGTGTGCGCCTTTAATGCTGCCTATGGACGTTTCCTGTTCATAAACTTAAAAATAAAAATAATAAAAATGGTTTTCCATCCTATTTAATGTCAGTACTATATTGGGGGTCAACTCCAATTTCTCGGAATCCGATTTCGCAATAAAAAAAGGTCCATTTTTGCAGAAATACGTTTTGAAGTCAGTATTCTGCAAAAATGGATTTTGCGAAAATTGAATATCAAACTCTCAGAATTTGAATCCATTTTTGCAGAATCAAATTTGGAGAAGAAAAATAGGATATGCTACGCCTTGATGAGCTGCATTGAACATGACCCAGCTTATCAGCGGGCACTGAGCATGACCCTTACAAGGAACAAATGTGTCTTTCTGTGTTGCCACTCCCGTATCAATGAAAAATCCAGAAAAATCCATCATTTAAATGGGTAATTCCGGAAATTATTTTAATAAAGACATTATAAAACACCGACTGAGGGGGCTCATTTCGCTCGCTACCATATACATCGACATTTCCGTAATCCTAAAGCTTATGACGCAACAATCGTGAAACGCAGAACCCCTTTCAAGCAAGAGCCCTCCCCCCCCCCCCTCACTTTTCAGACTACTGATCCCATTATTCATGTACAGTTAGAGTATTAACATTTTCTTGCACAAATAATAAAGGTAAATACAAATAAGCTAGGTAATGTCCAATATGCAGCTCATCAAGGAGAAGCAGGTTATATTTTTCTTACGGAAATTTGATTCTGCAAAAAATGGACATTTGCAATTCCATTTTCGCAGGATCCATTTTCGTAGAATACTGACCTCAAAATTTGTTTCTGCGGAAATGGACTTTTCTTTGTGCGAAATTGGAATCTTAGAAATTGGAAATACCATACCGACAATAAATTTTGAAATCCTTGCCCGAGTCATTTGTCATTTTCTGCGTAGCCTACTGTGGCTTTAAGTTCGTGCATCAATTCAAGTTGTCAAGGGGTTTCACATATCAAAAGGGGTTTCACACCTAACAGAACAATAAAAGGTACTTATAACATGACTTATAAAAGGTACTTATGAAAGGTCTTTCAATAAAAGGTACTTATGATAGGTCTTTCAATGAAATGTGCTTATTTCCACGTTCACTTACCTGTTTCGGCTTTCCTGTTTTGTAACATTTGGTCAGATGTGCGTAATTGCTGCGAATACTTTCATTTTTTCCTCTTTTAACTCTCTCCCCACCACCCATGCAGAGAAGATTCTGATACATTCACTCAAACCTCTGGAAATCTTGCTAAAGCTATTTTATACGCGGGATGCTCGAAAATAGTGACAATCATTGAAACGAGGTAGGCTACCATACATATAATACGCCAGCAACAGCAACTTCCAGCCAAAACTATCGACCAAAACTGCGAGCGAGCTCTTTCTTAGGACGGTAACAAAGAAAAAGGGCGAGTGGCAGGCAGTGTGAAGGGTATTGTCGATCAGTAACAAGCGCGAGCTCATTCTTGCCACGGTACCAAAGAAAAGGGGCGAGCCTTGCAACAATACGTCTTCTATATAACACGTACGCCAACGCCATCTGCCATCGCTTTGCATCAATGCGTGTAAGCGCAACTGGGAAGAAATCTCATCAAACTTCGCTTTAACTAACTACGCAATTTCCTTTCGTGCTGATAAGAAGCAATTTCTCCTCTACGGTTTTTTCCTAAAAGGGTTTTTGCCCCCCCCCCCCATAATCAACTTATTTTTCGCCCTTTTCGCAACTAACTTGGCTTTTGATGCTTATGGTGTGTGTGGGGGGGGGGGGAGACGTTCGGTTTTTTTCTCGGGACTCGGGCCGTTTTTTTGGCCTTTTTTTAGGAATGAAGCTGAAACGTGGATAAGCCCTTCAAAGGCTAAACCCGGCCCCTAACTTATGTTGTTTTCGTTAGGCTAATACCCCTACTTAGGCCTAACGTCGTCGGGTCTTTCTCACATTTAATAGAGGAAAGTATTTTGGCCTGGGGAGTTCGTTTTTCGAGTTTTCGAAGTTAACCCTATTTATAGGCCTATTTCGCTCATATTCTATCCGTTAACACTAGGGCCCGTCATTTTTGACGGGCTTTCAGCTAGATCAGAATAATAAAGAAGTTGCGTTTAACGTCCAAGATAGCTAACTTATACTACAGGAAAGACGTTAACTGGACGGAGGAGGTGTGGCTTACCATCGTTAGTATCTTGCTCTGTCCAACAGCTACACGTCATCGTCGATGAGCACACTTTGGCACAATAATGTTACTACACTTTACGAACAACCCATACTCATTTATTTCGTAGTCGTTCTGTAGTTCAAACACACGCAAACTTAGGACGTCGGAGACACGCCCTTCGACCGTGTTTAACGCAGACTTGAGAGTGTACACAGAGTGCACACGTGTACACGTACTATCAACAACAATTCACGGAAGCCAGCAACGCGACTACTATTTAGGTGCACTTTTTTCTTAACAGCTTTGACCTTTTAATGATTGATGTCCATCATGGACAAATTCATCCAGTACATCAATTCAAGGCTTAACGGCTTTTTTATTGACGTGCGGTGGGAAGCAAAACTTATCAACATTAGAAAAGAAAAACGAACTGTTTAGGGTAAGGTTTAACTGATCCGAAGTCAAAACAGCAGCAAAAGGAACACATAAATTTTCCTGTAAGGTTTCATACACCGCAGTGTTCCTTTACTGTTTAGTCCACGTGAAACCGTACTGCTGTATGCACATGTTTTTTACAATTTTTACTTTAGAACACGATAGGTCAGATTGGCTGAAAAATCGTAAAAACCATAGTCTTAGTGTGCTCAATACAGATCCACAGACTAAATTAATCCCGGGTTCGTGTGACTCCTTGAAAAACTAGAAATGTCGTTGAAAATGAAAATGAAATACCAGTCCTGTAATCTTGAATCTGAATTCTTGAAAAGTGGTGTATGTATCAACAGCAGGAAGAACGGAAAGGAGACGACTTGACCTGAAGAACGCTGAAAAATGTAGCACCGAAGGTAGGCGAGTGTGCGAGTGTGTGGCTTATATTATGCATTATTATTATTATTACAATCATTTTGAAAGTAGGGCTATGGTTTCAATTTTATTCACGTGTCTAATGGTCAAATAGAGCAGTAAGGTTTCACGTGGACTAAACAGTACAGAAACACTGCAGTATATGAAACCTTACAGGAAAATTTTGTTTGCGTTACTTTGCTCTTTTGACTTCGGATCATTTAAACTCACCTTAAAATCAAACGAGTTCGTTTTTGTTTTCTAATTCGTGATACTTTGACATACCAAGTTGGTCTTCTGCAGTCGTTGCAAACGCACTGAATGCGCGAGCTCATTCAGTGTAAGTCTTTCTTTTGGAAGCCGGTTTGTCTGCAGGTCTCTTTCAGAGGCTTTGGCCTCTACTTTTAATATTGGACGGCAAGCCAAATGGGCAAGGGATATTTTAGCTTTAACACGGGAGGGTGACGTCAAACCATTATGTAAACTATGCCTAGTTGTGGATTTAAGTTCTTAAATCAATAAAAAATTGGTTTTTGCATGTCTAAATTGTTGTTTTTTTTACTCTCTAATAAGCAATTAAAATGGGCATCAAATATTAATGAAATTTAAGCAGAAGTTAAAACACGACTAATAGACTTGACTCATAAATAACAATTTAAAGCACTGGTAGGACGTGACGTCTTCCAATTAATTGTTGTTGGCCATTCATAGAAAATTTAACCAATACCCCAAGCTTATGAGTCTTCAGGGCTTATTATTCATTTTATTATTTTTATTTTGTTAATGCCTAAATATGTGGTTGTGGGATCACTTCATTGTATTCTCCTATGAAGGGGACGTTCAAGTATTACGTTATCAAGAAAGTGGCCATTTTTAACTCCCCTCCCCCACGTCATCGATCGTCATCAATTGCTCAACCCCCCCCCCCCCCTCTCCAGTATTACGGAACTACTTGAAAATTGAAATGTATTTCAATTCCACTTGCCTAACGAAGTCTGACTTCGAGCATGATCTGATCTGATGTCGATTCTCACCCAAACGTTTTTGTACGTATATCAATTCAAAAAAAGAAAACTCGACCACTTACTTCTCTGAAAACCAACTCTGGCGTTATTACTGATGAGTCTTAATTGCCGAAGAACTTAGAACATTTTTTCGAAATGTCTTCATTACTCCCAGCAACAAAACAAGATCATAAGTGTCACCAATTTAATGATCTGACTTTCCAACCCTTTTTCTCTGTTATTGATGTCTACGACAGACTGAAAGAACTAAAACTCTAACTCCAGTCCTGGTCCTGACAGAGTTTATCCTGCTTTACTTAAAAAGTGGGCGGCTTCACTCTCTTTGCCTTTACATTCGTTTTTTTTTTTTTTTTTTTTTTTGCATATTTCTCCGCACTGGAACCATTCTCTCTGGCTGGAAAGACGCCAATGTGAATCCATTGTATAAAGGCGGCTGTGCCACTTCTGTGAAGAGTTATCGTCCCATCTGCTTGCTTTCCTGTATCGCAAAAGTTTTTGAAAAAGTTGTCACCAGCCTCTTGGCCAAACACCTTAATGACAAACATTTCATTCACCACTCTCTCATGGTTTTGTCAAAGGCAAATCCTGTTTAATCAACCTCCTCACTGCTGATGTTGATCACTGGACTGCTGCAGTTGATCGCCGCCTTTCCTGCCATGTTATTTATAGTGTGCGCGGCGTATCTTGAGTCCTGCACTTATTTTGTGATCGGCTACGTCTTCCAGGAGGGGGCGGCTTTAACCGACGGCCGCCATTGTTTTTGTAACTACTTTGGATATCAACAAGGTACTCTACGACCAAACATGTACAATCGATTATTTGTGTTCATTCTGGGGCGAACTCAAGATGGGCCGCGGACACTATACGTTGATTTCAAAAAGGATTTCGACAGTGTCGACCACTTCATCCTCCGTCAGATGAGGCAAAAAAAACATGGTGTAAGGTGGCACGTGGCTTGTTTGTTGTGAAATGTTGTGAAAAAAGAAATTTGTTTGTGTGTTCCTTCGTCTGTTGAAAATAAGGGCTTGACGGAACTAAATAGCTGCAAATGGATATGTATAGATGCTGCCGCTTGTCATTTGGTTGCAATCTCCATTTAAAGTCCAAGACCTGCGTAATATAAGCCCAAATGAAAACATAATTCATTGTTTCGGTTTATTTTTCCTCTCACTGTGAATCCATCGATCGATGGCATGGTAAAGAGATTGAAACTGGAATCTAAAAATAAACTACTTACCAAACAAGAATACGACCTTAGATTAGCCCTCCATGACGCAATTCGGTCCAGCGAAGAGACAAATCGAATTATGTGTTAACGTCATGGCAATTAATGTCTTTACTAAGAATAAATAAATGGTGCGAAGAGAAACCAGGACATCAAAAGAAGCAACGAGGAATGTGACGCCAACCAAAATGGCTTAAGGGATTTCGGCATTGTAAGAGATTGTCCGATATCGGTAGACGGAGAGCTGATTATACTTTGTTCCACATTATGCTTTCAGAAAACGTTTTCTTACACTACGAGTGCAAAAAATCCGTAAACTTCTCATTCATAAACTCTAACAGTAACTTTGTTGAGTGTACAAATCAGATATCCACATGTTTTTGCACTTTAAGTGCAAGGAAACGAGTCGTCATCCAGTCAGTTTTCTGAAAACATAATGTGGAACAAACTATAGTAAAGGCTGTAAGGTTTGACCTTCGTCTCCCATATATTAAAGCCAACATTTCGATGCTTAATTTCTACGCCATCTTTCATCATTTTCCACTGAAATTTGGTATGCGTGCTTTGTGAGACTTGGCCTACACGTGTACCAACTTTAATTAATTTCCGATTTGTCACATTGGAGATCCGAACTTAAGCTGTGATCATGGGTTTCATTCTTGTCTTATAAAGTGAGGCTTGACTTTGGACACGTTTGTGCAATGGTCTCTACAATCTAAACCATTTGTCGTTATCGTAGAAAGCTGGTTCTTAGCTCATTTGAAAGATCTACTTCCGGAGATGTGCCCTTTATAGAAATAAAAATTTCAATAGGGCGTCCCGTTTCGGAGTTACTGGAGAGAGAGAGAGAATAACACTTTATTTGGGGCCGCGGCCTAGCGTCATGCGCCCACCCGGAGTTACGGGGCCCTGAACGACCCTTTATTGTTTTACATTGTTTTAAACATTGTTTTTGTGCAACAATGCCAATCTGAAACGCCAGACGCAAGGCGTAAACTGAAGATTAAACAAATGCTAGCAATGCTGGTGAGCCAACAATCACCCGCAGTTTCAGGAAACGTGAAGAGGACGCCTTATCCTTAATTACGAATTAATAATTTATGTAATGGTTTGACGTCACTCTCCCGTGTTAAAGCTAAAAATCCGGTGCCCATTTGGCTTGCCGTCCTATATTACAAATAACGGACAAATCCGCTGATAGAGAGCGGCGGAAAAACCAACCACAAAAAGAAATATTTGCACTGAATGAGCGAGCATAGCAAGCGATATTCAGTGTATTTTCAACGGATACAGAAAACCAACTTGGTATGTCAAAATATCACGAATTAGAAAACAAAAACGAACTCGTCTGATGCTTAAGGTAAGGTTTATCTGATCGGAAGTCAAAACAGCAAAGGAACACAAATAAACTTTCCTGTATGGTTTCACATACCGAAGTGTTCCTGTACTGTTTAGTCCACGTGAAACCTTACTGCTGTATTCAACCATTAGTCACATGAATCAAATCAAAACTACATCCCAGCTTTCAAAGTTATTGCGAGAATAATATAGTGTATAATACACGCTGCACAGTCGCCTACTTTCGGGGCTAAATTTTTCAGCATTATTCAAGTCAAGTCGCCTTCTTTCCTTTCACCCTGTTGATTCATACACCACCTTTCAAGACTTCATATTCAAGACTTCAGGACTTGTAATCATTTTTATTTTCTACGACATTTCCAGGTTATCAAGGAAACGCATGAACCTTGAATTACTGAATCTGTAGGTTTGTACTAAGAACACTAAGACCACGTTTTTTACGATTTTTCAGCGATGTCGTTTAGCCAAGTAGAATGAACCAGTCTAACCTATCGTATTCTAAAGTAAAAACTGTAAAACCATGTGAATACAGCAGCAAGGTTTCACGTGGACTAAACAGTACAGGAACACTGCGGTATATATGTGAAACCTTACAGGAAAGTTTATTTGTGTTATTTTGCTGTTTTGACTTCCGATCAGCTAAACCTAACCTTAAACATCAAACGAGTTGGTTTTGTTTTCTAATCTATGTTTTACTGACGTCCTGTTACAGGGCGACCTGCGTCGATATGGGGGACCGTTTCTTTGAGCCAGATCGTCTGATCGTAATCGTGGCCACCTACTAAAATTGGTTGTGGAGTGTTTTAATTTGAACTGTCGTATAAGTTCTTCGTTTCAAACCGGGTAGTTCACCCTTCGAAAGCGGGGCCTCGGGATGTTGTGCTTGCCTCATCGTTTGTTGTCTTCAAGCGAAGGTTGAAGGATGTTGATCTTGTTGTTGATCTCTTTGAGTTGATCTTGCTGTGTTTTTAAAATTTTATTCAGAACATGTTTACCTTTTGTTGTCTTGTTTGGGCCGACATTCTCTAGGTTTTATTTAGAAAAGAGAGAAAGGAAAAATAAAAGAAAACTTTTTTTCTCTTTCTGCGATTGATTGAAATGTTGTGATCTCATTTGTAGTAATTTCAGTGTTACGTTCACGTATATTTCCTAACCCGTAGTTTCGTATTTGGACCATTGTTAGTGGCACCTGTTCATGCCGATTTGGGTTCCTTTTGTCCCTTTGAGAATAATCTTATCTTATCTTGTCTTGTCTTATATCTACAGAAATAACACATGCCGATATGGATATTAGCTGAGCTGAATCGGGTAAACCACTTTTTAGCTTAAATCATCATAACTTGCTAATCAGAGCCGATAGGGTGATGCGGTTTTCGGAACTTTAAACTCGAAAATGAACAGCTTCCTTCAGGCTCTTAACGTTTAACCGTCATACTGGAGGCTATGATACATTTATTTAGCAGTGCAAACAAGATAAGATATTTGTATAAACTCTAATAATTTTTTTTTCTGTATTTCTATATAAAAGAGCACTTCAAGCCGGAACCAACATTTTATATTAAATATCAGTAGAGTCTCAAGAAGGTATTGGATAACGGTTTTATATCGTATCTACTATCGAGACGCTTCACTCAGTTGAACGCGTCGGAGCTATAGCAGATCTACTTCCGGTAACACGGACAAGCTTACCCAAGATGCCACAGTTGGTGACGTGTTTGCTCCCAAATCGATTCTCGAAGCATAAAACACTTCCTTTTTCTCGAAGCTAACAAAGAAGTTTGTTTCAACTAATAGTTTTTTAACAAAATTAATGAATATAAAATAGCTGATCGTACAATCTTTACTGAATGTTAAAATACACATTAATAAGACAAAACGAAAAATGTTTACGAGATTACTCAAGATTCAATTTCGTGACGTCATTGCGTCGCAAACTCGCAACCAAAGCAATGGCGTGCTTTTACAGTGCCCGACTGTCACGGTGCTCTCCGTCTGATGCACGAACATACGTAGCGATTTTCAATGGCATTGTCGATTGTATTTAGGACACTTGTTGTTTTTTTTTTTTTTTTTTCAGGGAGCAAGAACCCAAACTGGGCTATCTGCCCCATGGGTTTAGGTAGCTTAATGCACTTCAAAACGGTTCCAACACTTTTGCAGTGCGTATTAACTACTCCTGGTCATCTGCCCGACGAAGTCCTAAGGCCCTGTGTCTGCAGCACCCGAATTTCCAGGCAGTCACCCACCCATGTATCAATCGAGCCCAATGCTTCTTAACTTCGGTGATCTAACGAGAACTGGTGCACTTTAAAACAGTTGGAGCGGTCCGGCTTACATTTGTTGATCAGTATTCGTTCGTTTGTTCGTCCAATTTTGAGTCGATTCATCAGCAAAATCAACAGACAATCTGATTCAAGAATCAGTAAAATGGCGCGAAATGGGAGCAGTGACTTCAGATGCTTTTGAGATATGCTGATGCATCTCGTGAAAACTCGCACGGCATCTCGCGCTGCTTCGTACTATGAAGTGGACCTACCCTACCAAAGCTACTTATAACCCAAGGTCCCTGTTTCGATATAGGTTGAATAGGTTTAGAAGTTTGTGACTGAAGGAATAGCTAAAGATTGCTTAGTAACTATTACGTAATAGAAATTATAGAGCTTGTTACTGAAATATAGGCTGATAACATGAGCCGTCACACACAGTGGACTGCCAAGTGACTAATTCTGTACTCCATATCACACGAGGGAGAAATTAGTCAAGCTATTAATTCTATCTTCTGTCCAACACTTGTTGTCGGCAAATGGTTTGGCTAGGTATCATTATCAGATTGGTTTGGAGCGGTTAAACTGGTATTAATAGGATAACCAAAAACTGGTGTTGTATGGTTAGAACTAGGGCGGTATCTAATCACCTTCCAACTTCTAACTTTCGTTCTTGTTGATGAAAACATTCTTGGCAAAATGCTTTCACAGTAGGGAAAAGGTCAGAATTACTCATCAAAATTCACGAAATTCATATATTTTACTAAGATTCACGGACATTCGTACCAACAAGGGTCATGTAGGACATTTTTTGGCCAACCAATATAGGCGAATTAGTAAGCTGGTACTACTCACGGACGTTCGTACCTTTACTAAGATTTACGGACTTTAGTAGTACAATTTTTGGCCAAACACTA
This sequence comes from Lithobius niger, assembly GCA_023313725.1. NCBI lineage: Eukaryota > Metazoa > Arthropoda > Chilopoda > Lithobiomorpha > Lithobiidae > Lithobius > Lithobius niger. The sequence goes on along the minus strand of JAHWFP010043357.1, from coordinate 97,765 downwards.
CGGGCAAAATAGTAAGTTGGCACTACGAGTTAATGCCACGCACAGCTAAGCCTATATTTGCATGAAATCAGGCCTATTATTATGGTTTGTGTAATTTGCATTAAAGAGCGTCCGCTAAGGAAAGGTCTTTTTAGGTCAAATATGCAACATTTGACTACACGAGCTAGCAATTCTTACACTAACTTGTTCGTATAGGTGATTCCTCCAAACTGTCCTAAACCTATCCAATCCTTTGTAGTGTTCGCTAGGTGAGATTGCGTGAGCTAGCTTGTTAGGCGATTCCTCCAAACTGTTCTACACCTATCCCATGCTTTGCAGTGTCTTCTAGGTGACTCTTACCCAGGCAATTCTTACCCAGGCATGTTCCTATAGGCGATTCCTCCAAACTGTCTTAAACCTATCCAATCCTTTGTAGTGTCCTCTAGGTGAGTCTGCATGAGCAAGCAGTTCTCTCCCTAGCATGTTCCAATAGGAGATGTCTTCTGAACTGTCCTAAACCTATCTAATACTTTGTCACGCCTCTAGGTGAGCCTATACGAGCTTGCGTTCTCACCTTAGCAGGTTTATATAGTTGATTCCTCTAAACTGTTCTAAACCTATCCAATCCATTGTAGCGTCCTCTAGGTTAGCCTACGTGAGCCAGCATTCTCTAGCATGTTTCTACACACGATTCTTCCAAACTGTCCTAAACCTATCCAATCCTTTGTAGCGCCTCTAGGTGAGCCTACATGAGCTAACATTCTCACCGTAGCACGTTTATATATTTTATGCCTCCAAACTGTCCTACACCTATGCAATCCTTTGTAGTGCCTTCTATGTGAGACTGTATTAGCTAGCAATTCTCACCCTAGCACGTTTCTATGCGTAATACCTCCAAACTGTCCTAAACCTATCCAATCCATTGTAGCACCCTCTGGGTTAGCCTACGTGAGCTAGCATTCTCACCCTAGCCTGTTTCTATAACCGATTCCTCCACTACCTAACACTCGTCCACCCATGCAACCCTAGCTTCTTGTTCTGTGTTCAATCAGAAAGGGTCAGCCATGTCAGAATTAGTACCCCATGTCGTAAGTTCAGTTATAGCCCGTTAAAAGTCTGGCGTTCTTCAGTTAACTTGAAAAAGAGTAACTGTAAGGGAATGGGAAACTTTTAACTATTAAATCATACTTTCATTTCTGCAGATTCCAGAGAACCAGCAATACACATAAAAATAGTAATGATAGGCTTCACATTTCCGGCCCTTGGAAATGGTAAATTTGACCCGGACCTGAACTCTAAGAAGAATTCGGAAAAGGCCATGATGGCTTGAAATTACAGCTCATATTGCAATTTTTACGAGTATTGCCCGTGATCGTACATCAGTGGGAATTTCTCGATGATTTATGCCTTTCCAGTAAGTTTATTTGTGTATAGTGTGAACAATCCGTGATTTGAAGGGCATATTGCGGCAATTTTCTGTTGTTCAGTTGAATTCTACCCTATTTTATTCTCCGGAACGCAAGTAAGAACTATTTGAATTCGTTGCAGCGTATAGAATTTGTGCAATTAAAACACGGTTTTCCAGCTACAGCACTAAGTTTGCTTTTTTTTTTGTCAGTGGAGGGCTCTGACCCGGCCAGCTCAACTCTACCGATGAATGTTTCGTTTGACTTTGCGAACGATGTGGGAGAAAGACAGCGAGAACAATAATTATTGCCAGTGAATTTTTAAACGAAATTACCCTAAATTCAAACGATAGTGGGGGATTTGAGTTGGCAAGGTTTTTGAAGCGGCAATGTGGGTCGGTTGGGGAGCTAAGTATTGAGGGCTGGTTTTGGATGGCACTAACTACGGTCAACCGGCAATTTGATACATACGCCAAATCGTGACCGCTCACATCAAACAACCGCGACTTTATTAATTGGGACCAAAAGTCGCCGGCTCAGAAGACCAGGAATGTCGGGGGGGGGGGGGAACATAAAGAATCTTGGGAGGGTAGATTCATTCTCCCGTTACAGAGTGATGAGTTTAAAACAGAAAGAGGATTGTTTCACTCGATTGTAAGGGAAACTGGCCCTAAGGAAAATGAATGATTTAATGCAACGAGACTGAGTTTTATTGTTTAGCAATCAACCTTCGATAATTCACAATATAGGCACTAAACTTTTTTCAGTTCTCATTTGGAAGTTTTGTTGTAAACTTTAAAGCTACAAGGAAGATGGATGATATAGTGCAACAAGACACAACCTCCGGTAATTAACACAACAGATGCACTAAACTTCGTTTTTCAGTTCTCATTTGAGAGTGTGTTGGAAACTTTGACATTGCTAGGAAGATGAATGATTTATCGCAACTAGACAGAATTTCAAAGTCTAGTAATGAACCTCCGGCAATTAAAACAACTTTGTTTTAATTCTTATTTTTAAGATTTTTGTAACCTTTGGCCTTGCAAGGAAGGTGAATGATTTAATGCAAGGAGGGGCAGAATTTCAAAGTCTAGTAATGAATCCCGGTAATTAAAACAAGTTGCACTAAACTTTGTTTTTCCGTTTTTATTTGGAAGCTGTTGGAAACTTTTGACGTGTTGTTCGTAAGTTCCACCGTCTTAAAATGGAAACTGAATCTCTCCCTTTACTCTGGGACTCAGGTGATTTTTATTCTTTCTTTTTTTTTTCTCTTCATCATCTTGTAATATCAGCCTTTCGCCAGATAAGACGGGTTTTTAATTTCCGGGGCGTTCACTCTTTCATAGCTCTCCAAACGGCTGGAAACGACATATCTTTCATGACAGCTTATCTTCTCAAAATGGTGAGGCCTTTCTCTGCGAAGAAAGTTCTAAGCGTCTTTTACCGTGGCCGGTCGTATCAGACCCTACCATGCATCAATAACCTGTTAATCGCTGTTCAGGCTGTTAAAAACAGTCCGCAATACCTGTCACTTTACCGTAATGCTGCATTGTAGGAACGGCCAAACGAAGACTGAGGTATCTAGCTACATATACTGAAGTCCTGAAGTCTTCCTCAGTAACCATTATTAACCACCCAAACCCAAAACTGGTGTACGAAAAGCCGCCAAGTTTCCAAAAAGGGCCGACCGTTGAAAGTAGTGATATCATTCAACCAGGGAAAGGCCGCCAAGATTAATCCTATTAACCAAGTTAATCGCACCTATTAACAATTTGAAAGCTAAATGAAAACTAGAACATTGCTACTCATGTTAGCAAGCTATTTAACGTCATTCGGTCTGATTAACTTGGCTAATAGGATTAACCTTGTCGGCCTTT
>JAHWFP010043357.1:83410-94493 GCA_023313725.1 Lithobius niger | reverse complement strand
GTCGGCCTTTTCCTGGTTGAATGATGGCACTACTTTCAAAGGCCGACCCTTTGTGGAAACTTGGCGGATTATATTATACCAGTTTGGGTTTTGGTTGGATATCACAACTTTCACAGTACTGTGAACGTACCAAAGTTCACACCGTCATATCTTCATCTCTGTCATTTTTTTTTCTGGAGGCATTTTATATCCATAAATTTTCACATTTATATGTCATCGTATGTAGTCTTTTACTAGGGGCAAACATAGAAAAAACATTTGATAGTAAATACAGAAAAGTAATGAAGTGTTGCATTAACTGCAAAAATCTATAACAAGATTTATTTTTTTATTCATTAATTTTTTTTTTCAGTCGTAAATTCTTTTTTCATAAGGAGAGCCGTTAGTTAGTAGGTTAACCATGCAAACATGCCCGCATTAAAGGATACAAGATACACTAATCTGCGAAAGCAAGCAAAAGACAACTGCCCCGACTGGGACTAATCCAAGTCATTTTAGCAGGTATTCCAAAAAGATGGCGGAATATCGGCACATATCCGATATTGTATACTTTAACGCCATCTATCAGCAATGATGTACAAAACCAAAGAGACTCGAGATTCTTGTTTTCCGTTTTGTTTTTTAAAGATGCCTACACCGAATTACAGGTTTCAGGATCTAGCGCGGTCTGCCATTATTAGCACTGCCGGCAGGCCGTGCTTATTAGAGTTCGTTTGCGCACGAGAACTTCAGAAAATTGGACAGGAGGAGGAGGCGGAGGAGCGGCTAACAATGTCAAAATGTTACAATGCTACAACATGTAACACTAGGGTAACAATAGGCGAGGCGCACAATATCAGATTATAGCTCACTCGAACAAGATGTAACGATGGTTTGGGTGCCGGGAAACTAACATTGTCGTTGTTTAAGCTAGCTACCTCGTTGTGGAGAACCAAAGTTAAATGATCTTGATTTTTCCTTAAGTCTTCAAGTTTTAAACCGTACGGTGCGAAGTATTAAATTTCGGCCTCAAAATTGGGTGGCCGACATGACTGCATGACTTATTTACTTTTTCAATGCGGGCTTCGGGAAGCCAGGTGAATTGTTTCGGCGATTATTGCCACGATACTGAAACAATCCAGAAATGCGCTAATGTGTTGCCATCAAATAATAATCATGGGACAAACCTTCGGCGGAACCTAAACATAAGTATCCATTTCTAATGTTCCGTTTTTTCGAAAACAAAAATCAGAGGACAGTGGACACATATAAAATGGAAGCGAAAAAAGCCAACAAATTAACTGAGCAAAAAATGGCTTCGCCGTTTAGAAAAAAAACATTAGAGCACGTATCCCCATACTCACAGCCCTGAAGGTACACGAATAAATACGAATTAGAGTTCACTCGAACGCAACGAACTATAATTTGAACTCCAATTCGCAAAACGTAAACCCACAAACACACACAAAATAGACGCCATAAACAGCAAAACGCTACAAAATTGAAAGATAAAAATGCATACACAAAATGAACACCAATTATAGTTCGTTGCGTTCGAGTGAACTGTAATCCGCTTTGATTCGTGTACCTTCAAGACTGTGAGTATGGGGATACGAGCTCTAATGTTTTTTGCTCAGTTAATTGAGTTCTATGTAGCGCTTGATTTCAATAAGCGGAGGAATGCGCAAAGAAATTTCTTTTTACATAAGAAACCAAGAACAAGAACATAACTAACAAGCCACGCGCCTCCTTAATTATTCAGTGTAACGTTCATGCGTCCACATGCACCAGGGAAGAAGCGGCCAAGATTAATGATATCACTGTCACGAGATGGCGTCCATCTAGGGCGGTTCAAAATCTTTGTTTCAAAACGTTCGTTCTTTATAAAAAAAAAAAATAATAAAAGCACCCGTTGTTACGTTAGGTTTAACTTTACAGCTTCCTTCCTGGTACACATACTGTACAAATTCAAAAATTTATATCAATAATTAAGGAAGCATGTGGCGTGTTTGTTTCATAAAAAGTAATTTATGTGTGTCTTCCTTCGCTTGTTGAAAGTAAGGACTAGACAGAACTAGATATCGGTGAATGGCCAGTAGACGCTGCAGCTTGTCGTTTGGTGGCAATTCCCCTTTAAAGGCGCTGATTTACCATATCGATAGCGTTGCCCGTATTTTAAACGCAGCCACGTTCCAAATTCCCTAAAATGCAATAGAGCAGTGACACGACGTAGTATTGTTGTATATAACTCTATGCTGGAGCCTTAATGGGTTAGCTGCAAGGGGCACTTCAGAGAGAAACAGAAGGGCGTCATACTGAAGCTGTTAAGAGTGATTTCTTAGACCTAAAATGCGCGATTTTTGTTGTTGGAGAAAACAACGTTATTTTAAGCCTAAGAAATCCGCTCTTCCGTTGTTTTTCCTCATTTTTGTGTAGTGCACCTTGTAGTTATGCCCTCCAAAACCCATACTGGTGCCAATATGGCGGCAAATGTCACTGCTCTATAGGCTGGTGTGGGTCACGTCATCTCGTTTTAGTTACGAAAATTCGCGGCTCTGCTGCGAAGTGTTGTTCCTTTTTTAATTTACCGCTATTTTCTTTATATTGCTCGAAGATTCTACGGTACTGCATCTAGGAGTTGAAAAGGCGCCTTAAGGAGCACGAACCCAAACAGGGTTTTTGCCCCACAACGAAGAGAGGGGAAATTTAGCGGGAGGAATCGGAGCGAAAAACCCAGGATCTTTGACACGCCACAGTCGACATGAGCACGAGACACCACATGGTTCCGAGAATTCCCTAAAGTTCCAATAAAGCAGATCTCGGATTCTTCACGTCAAACCATCCAGTCCAGTCTGTACTTATTGAGATCAGTGGCGGCTTAGCCATGGCAGCACTCTGCAACCGGCACGAACGAATCGATTGTAGGGTTTGGACATTGAGAGGGAGTGTGTGGGAGCTTGGAAAGATGGGCAGAGAAGCGATTGAGCTTGGATGGATAAGCGGGAGCCAGCTTTCAACTTGACGGTCACGTGACCGTGATCTGAAGAGGAAACGAACTCCAAAATCTAGTTTGTGTGTAAATAACGTACGTTTTTTCTTGATAGGTTCGAATATAGGAGATCTCAATTGCAGTCCCGTTTTTTTTTTCTAAAGTTGAATGACCGAAGTGGACACTTGAGATTTGATAGGAATGGATGTCAACAATTTGTTATTTACGGCGGCTGTGGGTGGAGAGAGTTCAGTTGACGTAAACGAAGTGCTGGGAGTAGCACCAAAGTCCTCCCCCCACCCCCAACGGAAACGCGACAACATGTATCCCCACCCCAACCGAATTTGATCTATTTTTTTGTGAACCGCGGTACTAAGTATTACAGCGAAACTTTTCATGCTATTCTGATGTCTGTCTGACAATCTGTGTGCACGATAACTATTCAACAACTTGTAACCCTACCTTTCCGGTTATCATTCTTTAAAGGTGTGGCATCCAAATGACTTGTTTTTTTACCCAGCGTTCAAAGTGTATTGTTAAAATCATTTTTTAAAAGGGTGAGACCAAGGAGGCAGATAACCCGGTTTGGCTTCGTGCTCCTTAAAAAAAAAAAAAAAAAAATGGGAGAATAAGAGGGAGAAAAAAAAAGTGTGAAAGCATGTGGCATCGTGACTGCCTCGAACACAATTTAATTTTTCAAACTTTTCTGCAGTAATTTCGGAAATTAGGAGCCGCAGTTATAAAACTCGAGAATCTCATTTTGGACACAGAAATGTTATCTCTATTTTCATTTTTTCTTCTTAACTTGATTAAAATTCGGAAAAAAGTTTTTTTTTGTCAAATCGTTTCCCAAGAGCAATTTTGCACTTTACAATATTGCTGTAAGTAATGGAAAATTGGAAATAAGCCAACAGCGAAACTCATACACAAGAAATAACGCAGTTTAGTAAGCCACCTTTATACACTTGCGTTTCGTCGGAGTGGCATGACCCGGATTCGAACCGGCTACCCAGTTCGCCCCCAGATCACTTGCATAGCGCCTTAATCGCTATGGCCACATCCTCCACTGGCATAACGATAACTCACTGAACCAGTTATTAAGGTCACAACCGTGACTTGGGCTCCAATCGACCGAAATTCACTCGGCCATAGACAATGGAGAGGGAAGACAAATCATACACTCGCAAGGCTCAATAAAGGAGAAATAAATAGACATAAATTGCTGGAAATAATATTAAGGAAAATTGGAAATAAGTCAACAGATTTCGCTGTTGGCTTATTTCCAATTTTCCTTAATATTATTTCCAGTAAGTAATGGAAGCATAAAAGAGAATTCTACTAATGCGGTGTTGGAATAATCACAATGCCTTTATTTTATTTTAATAATCATATTGAATGTCATTGGTCTACTTTGGGGGACTGGGTGTTTCAACAACTTTGTGGTAAGTAACGAAACATAAAATTTTAAACTATAGATGAGAAAATAGGTTAAAATTTAGACATGGTTACACTACAATATTAATGTGGCAATTTAATCTTTACTGAAATCAACCATCATGCCGTGCTGGGCTAATCACAATGTCGTCACATTGCAAACTCACATTGCGGCAAGTATTTCTCCCAACTGAATTACATAAAAAAAAAAACAGTTTTGAAAGAGACACGGATTAACCCAATGTTTGTGGCAGCAAAAAAAAACTGTGCAGGTGCTAGTAATAAAACAATGTGCAAAGGTTTTACGACCTAATGTTACTTTCGATGTTTCTCCCTTTTAGTAAATTTAACCTTTGTAAATAACTAAAATTTTGTTAAGTATAAAAGGGGAAAAAAACACTAGGCTACTTTCAGTTTCAATAAGCATACCGTAATTTTTACAAATGTATCCGATTAACCACAATTTACTAGCCATACACATTGCTATCACAGCAGAATATATGCCAAATCACCTTCTTCCTTTTTCCTCTAAACAACGTTGAAACTTATTTTTATTTTTAACTGCTAAAGAAGTCAATTACGGTGTCCTCGAATTCAAGTATTAGCATTCCCATCAGAAAAAAAGGTTAGCTACCAGTCGTTAACAATTACGCTGTTTTCATCACATATAGCTATTTCTTCCATACAACGACTGTTCCACATGGTTTTTCTTAAATTCTTCCTGGGCTGATTTAACGAATAGTTTTTGTTGGTGATTTCAGACTGTCCAACAGTTACATTCAGGCAGCGAAAATTAGGATGTTACATCCCTAAGGTAACATTTAAAAAAATTTTTAACTGCTGAAAAAGACAATTAGGAGCCTTTGAATTCAGTATTCCGTCACAAAAAAAGGTTAGGCAACATTAGTTAACAATTAGGCTGATTTCATCACATATGGCTATTTCTTCCATATAACAGCGGTTCCACGTGATTTTTCATGAATGCTTCCTGGGCTGATTTAATAAATGCGCAAAAGTTTGTTAGTGATTTCACTTTCAGACCGTCCTACAGTTACATTCAGGCAGTAAAAATTAGGAGATTACATCGCTAACGTAATACAGTCTTCATCCACTCTACTTATTAAAGCCAATTAATTACTCGGTAGTTTATTTCAAAAATGTATGATGGATGCAAGGTGACATTGCATTCGACTGTTAACATTTGCATATAGCGAAAGAAAAGGTTAGAAATACTTTGATTTGATCCTAAGTTAAAACACCTTCAGCAACCACCAAAGCACCGATATCAACTTCCATAATGTGTTTTTTTGCAAAACCTTTCCGGTCGTATTAAAGAATGAAGTGAATAGATTCTTCGTGATTTTATGCCTCCACCTACACCACACGTTCCAGTGTGCTTTTCTAAATCTTTTCTGAACCGATTCAACAAATTCGCTAACTAAATGTAGGTGATTGTAGACCCACTTAATGCACTGCTTACACTCGTAACACAAAAGTTAGGGTAAAACAATGCTAAGTTGCAGTATTCTTCCTCCACTCTCTTAGTCAATATTCAAATTTCTAATGGTCTATTTTCAAAAGGTGCTAAAGGAGGCCAGACGACCTTGCATTCGACTATTAACATTTGAATCACTAAAGAATGGATGATGATAAAAGTTAAAAATTACTTCAATTTGGTCGCATGTCGACACATCTTCAGTAACTGCCGTTCCGCCAACAACAAGTTCCACGGTGTTTTTCCTAAATCCTTCCTGAACTGATTTAACAAATGTGATGACCAGTCTATTAGTGATATTCGACCTACCCAATGCATTGCTTACATCCAGGTGGTGAAAATTGGGGCAACACAGTGCGATAGTAGCGCAGTCATCATCAGTCACATTTGCCAATTTGTCGGTACACGTGGCAATGTAGAGTTCTTCTAGGGTACCTTTGCGGGCCAGTACCTTCAGTCCCGAGCCAGTAATACCTCCACAGTCGCTTACATCCAAAACGTTGAGGTCGGGTAAATTTGCCAAGCACACTAAACCATCGTCGGTAATATCACAGGAACACAAGTGTAAAACCTGAAGTTTCACGCACTCTCCCGCTATCGACGCCATGACTTCATCGTTGATGTCATTGCAGAAATTCAGCCTCAACTTCTCCAAGTTAATGAAGAGAGCCAGAAAATGGCACCAATCAAACTGGTCCAATATCTTGCAGCAAGTAAAGTCCAAAACCCGAAACGCCGATACAAACTTCAAAGCCAACACCATAGTGCTGCGACTGAGATAACAATCCTCCAGACTTAACTCCTGCAAGTATTCGCACTGAAGGAAAAATTGTTTGAGAAGATACTCGACATCACATCCAGTGTGAAATAAAAAATTACTCGAGACGTTCAAGATTTTCAAATTCGGACTCACGCCATAAAAGCATGCCTTTTTTGCACTGCAGGGACATTGAAGGATCATTGGCTTAGCATGTAAGTGGAGTTCTTCTAACTTTGGAAGATTTTCCAGTGCCGAGCACCAGTTGAAAGGAGCAGGGAAAAACAAATCCAAGACCTTGAGCATTTGTCTCAAATATTTCAGTACGGACAGGAGTAAATCAGATTTCACCAACTTGGGGCAGTACACTGCCAAACGCAGTTCTTCGAGGCTGTGGCACCGGACACGGACATTTTGCAAGATTATGTTATTGAAGTTGTCACACCCGATCAAATTTAACACTCTCAAATTTGGTGCGACTCCTCTGAAACCTCTTCGGCTAACACTAATGCTTGGTAATGCAAGCTCGAGCATCGACACATCGTAACAGTTGTGTTCTAATTTCAGTGACTCTAAATCACGACACAGCTCGTAGAAGGATTCAAACCCCTCAGGGAAGTACCCAAAATTTTTAAAATGTACCTCCTTCAATTGGCCACAGCAACGCGCCAAATTCTGTAGCGACTCCTGATTAAGTTTGAGACCTTCAAGAGTTATTTTCCTAAGCTTTCGGCAGTATAGCCCGATGATCGAAATCGCCTCTGCTGAAACCGTAACACTGTATTTAGGGTTGTATTTAGGGTGACTACATTTTACTAGAACTAGTTGCTTTACGTTTAACCCACAACGAGATAAGAGGGCTTTCAGACTTTGATCTGTCAAGCACCATTTCCCCTTTGTCGAATCAATGTGTCGTTCGTGAGGATCAAAGACCAGACAATTTGGATAGCTCCATGGCAGGTGTTTTCCGACCATACGCCATCGTTTGCACACTAACTCAGTACGCAGACGTTCTTTAATGTCTAAATAGACAAATATTTGGTCCAAAAGTTCGTCGGGTAACTTATATATTGGTGTGATGATTTGTTCTTGGTTCAGGACTTCATTGGCTTGCATTGTACTTTCTTGTATAAATAGATATAGCAATGTGAGTCAAAGCACGCACTGTGCCCACAGCAGAATTACCAAAATCACCATGAATACCTAAGAAATTAACGGGTTGAGTCTTACGAAAGTCAGTGTAATAGCATTACTAATATGAAGTCTTGCTGCTTGAACTTGAATTGATACGGAAAGTCTTACGAACGTCTCTATCAAACTAATGACGAATATTACCAGATGGGTAAAGTCTCATTACTAGTTCATTAATTGACGGGGCTAGTCTTGAAAACATAAGTGCAGTCCGTCTACTATTAGACTTGAAGCGTGTTTATTTACACTACTGGGATCAGCTGTAGAGACTAATTCACGAGTTTCTGCACAATTGTTGGCGGTTAATGTGCACTCAACGTCACAAATACTATTTCTGATGATCACTAGTTGGCAAATATGCTTTCTTAATGCCAGAATATGCCATCTCACTGGTTGAAATTTTGTTTCGTCTTTCGTTGCACTGACCAACTTTACCTTTATGCAAGCACGAAAACCAGTCAGAACTACTTAATTCACTCGATTCTGAACCACCAAAAAATCCAGTACATTACTACCAGTACATTGCAACTTTACAACAGTCTATCCCTAATGTCCTTCGCCTATAAATCACTGGACGGCAACTGTCACTATTCACACAACGAAGCAGTGAGTGTGCTTTACAATGATTCAGTCTATGCGTATCCATTTGAAATTATTCATGGCTGACAGCAGTGGAGCCGACATCAAAAACCGCCAAGATTATACAGTCTATGGAAGTCTCAGTATACCGAAACTAAACCAGATTCTCTGTGTGTGCATGGAAATATCGGTTTCTAAACTGTACTGAAGTACAGCGAAGAGGTACGTCATGTTACTGCTAACTACCATCAGGGGGAAGAAAGACAATGAAGTTTGCTGAGTTTACCCTAACCGCCAAACTAAAGGCAACAATAGGTCTCAGAAACAATATCATGAGTTTCAGATCGACCGACTGTATTTTATGAAATACGTCATCCAACAGTAGTCTTAACTGTTACATGCTTAACTGTTTCAGTACTTAATTGCCAGAATATCAAGAACCACACTAGTGATCAGCCCGTCAAGTTCACATTGTTAGACTTCATTGTCAGAAAGTCAAAACGCTGGGTGTTCGTGTTTGAGTTTCCTGCTTCTTCTCCCACTTACAATTTCCCACTTCCCGCTCCCCTGGTGGTTGATGTGACCCCTGGTTGGTGCGTTTGTGGTTTGTATTACGGTTTAGGTTAAGCTTAGCTGATGTAGCAGGACGCGTGGCTACGGGCCAATGTTCTAATAAACGCATTCATTCAGAAAGTCATTATTCAAACATGGCATTGGGGCTTTTGCTTGCTCTCCTGTCGGTTTCACCACATGAAAGCTATGGAGTGCGTAGCCCAAAGGCGGTGGCCGTGTTCTGTGTGGCGACAGGACGATTGTTGTAGTGTGCTTCTGTTACTGTAGTGTTACTTTAATGCTTCCTTGATGTGACTTTTAATTTTGTTGAGGTGGGGCCAGGTATGGTTGTAGCTCCCTGAATAAAACACTCACTCACTCAGGGCTTTTGCCTATTCTCTCGTAATAAATTTGAACATGAACTTGAACTTCAAACAAACAAACACTTCCAGATAATTTTTGAGGGTAATGTTCCATAATCAATCAATCAATCACTGGCTAGGGTGCATTATCTGAAATTCGTGTATTCACGGTTTTCGCAAATTTTACGATGGTGAGGGTAAATAAAAATATACGGATAATCAATATACGATTTCATCAAAATAAGCGGCCTTTGAGCCCTGACACCATTAGCTGATTCGACATTAAATGTGTCACATGTGTCTAGGTGAACAAAGTGTGTAAACATCGTTGATTTTACAGTTTTGAGGAACGGAAGTAGAAAAAGTTCTGCCATAGATATAAAATATTTTATGAGACAGATCTGGGTGAAATTTGTCATTCAGTTCACATTTGACTGGGAACAGTGCCTTTTATGGTTTTGCTATTGGAGAGGCGCAAACAGCAAATATTGCACTGATTTGTAATGTTATTTCCATTAACGTTGGGAGCACGCCACTTGTGATCCAAACATTTGTCTCCCATTGTTAGCAACGTTGTTCTCGTGAGGTTCTTGAAGGGGCTCGGAAAGCGGAGGGCCCTAAGGGCCCGCCGCCCCGAGCTGGCATCAGGGATAATCATAGCAGCGAGGTTCTACTCACTCTGAGGGAGCTGTCTGCGGCTCTTGGGGCGCGCTGGGCACTGATCATACTGATTACGGCCAGTTAAAGGCTTTCGGTGCTGAAACGTGTGTAGAGTTACTCTGTGTTTTCCATGGTCTTCTGGAGGTAGCTCCCCTGCCACATTCTTGGCTTTTTTCTATTCTGATCCCATTCTTAGTGCACACGTCGGTGATCAGCTACCGGCCAATTGCGCTCCTGCCTTGTGCTTGAGAAGATTCTGTCTCGCTGTTTGCAAAGGTCTGGCAAACTGTTTGAAGCCCAGTTTGGTTTTCGGAAGGCTAGAGGTGCTCAGGATGCCATCCTGTATCTGGAGTTTGGACTCAGGGAGGCCTGGTTGCATGGGACTGTTGTGGTTGCATTGTTCCTTGACATCAAGGCTGCCTACAATATGTTGGATGTTGTTTTGGTAGGGTTCGCCTTGAAGAAGCTGGGTGTTAGTGAGTCTCTGTGTCAAGCCGTCATTGCCACCCGTGGGGAAACGTCAATTCCCATTAGGGTGTTCGGATTCTGTTCTGACATTCAGAGTACAAATAGAGGCCCCTCTCAGGGGAGTTGCCTCAAGTCGACTCTTATTTGCGGTGGCTATCAATGCTGTCCTTGTGTAGCTCAATTGTTCGGTTAACGTCGTAGCTTAACAGATGACATTGCAGTGCAGGCTGTTTGAAGGGATCCCTCGGCCATCAATGTAACGTTGGAAGGTGTTATCGAGTGGGCATCTCAGCTGCTGGCTCTGAGAGGGCTTGTTCCCACCCCAGCTAACACTGAAATGATGGCCTTCTCTAGGGGGCTGGTGATTGCTGCGTCTTTGAGGGTAGGGTCTACCATGGTTCGCTGGTATATCATCGTCAGGTGCCTTGGTGTTAGTTTGGGCCCATCCCTGTCTTGGCAAAGTGATCTCGCTGCTGTTAGGGAAAATGTATCAGGCCGCCTACGCATTTTAAAGGATGTGGCATCCAGTAAACTGGTTGCCAAATGCAAAATTGTGGCTGGTGCAGTTAACAAGAACCCAGTAACAACTTGGAGGCATTCATTCAAGGCTACCTGCA